>APFE031288102.1:146216-174189 GCA_000404065.3 Pinus taeda | reverse complement strand
GCAGGAGATGGCTTCAGGGCATATGCAGCTCATGTTCAGAGGTGAATGATGCAAGTGGTTTCAAGTCTTGTCACTTCTCACAAGTCCCGGAATGAGTCCTCCAAGATGCAGGAGAGGGGTAACAGGGACGGTGACAAATTACTGTGTAACACTTATTGCAAATAATTCTTGTAGCTGAGCTCTTGTTCTTGAAGATTTTCCGGTTTCTTGCTAGCCAAATATTCCATAGCATGGTATAGGGGAGAGTATTCCATACTCTCTTCACTAAATTGCTCCTCTTATTTTTCCAAGGATGGTTCTTTTTCCAGATGTGGATCACTTCCCCTGTAGAGTGTTGAGAGTTCCAAGGTAAATTATCAGTGAGGGACAATTTTTTCCAACAATCAACAACAAAGGGACAATCGACAAAAAGATGATGCATGGTTTCTTCAGCATTGCAGCAGTTGGGCAACGAGATGGACCGTTGATAACCCTCTTTTGCAAATTCTCTGCTGTTAAGATTTTCCCTTTGAGAAGGACCCATATAAAAAATTTGATCTTTGGAAGGGCCTCTGACTTCCAAACCATTTTCCAGTGATTCCATAAAGTCATGGGGAAAGTGCTGGTACAGATGTACTGGTGGCCTACTTGGACTGTGTAATTCGATCCGGTTAAGTCCCAACAAAAGCCATCCATCTCATTCTTTTTTATGGGAGCTTTACTATGAAGGAGAGATTGCAGAGAGAGCAGACTAGAGTTAAGATCACTGGGGATAACATGAAAGCACCACCCAAGCTAGATATGAGACTGTGGATCCCAACTAGAAATTTGGTCCAGATAATGGATACCCTTGTTGTTGAAAAAATTTAGAATAGGGATGGCTTCTTCGTGCCTGTTTATTGGTTGTTGTCCCAGGATTTTATCAGCCCCAATATTAATACTAGCTCCTCCCCTGGGGACTTTCGATATATTTTGATTCATGAATGAAATAGCTTTTTTACATAATTGCCAAATTTTTGAAGAGTCTCTATTAGGAATATCAGAGTCAAGTAACTGCTGTCTGGGGAAGTTCAAGTATTTGGCTTCCAGAACCCTTTTCCACCACGTAGAGGGTCCAGTTATGAGCCTCCAAGCAATCTTCCCACCAAAGGCTAGATTTAAGATTTTGGGGGACCTAATACCGAGACCTCCTCTGTCCTGTGTTTGAATAACATGTTTCCAATTGACTAGATTGAATTTCTTTTTGTCGTTCTTCCCTCCTTGCCATAGGAAATGGTAGAGAACAACTTCCATTTTGTGATGAAAGGTAGTTGGGGCTTGGTATAGAGAAAAAGGATAGAGGGGAAGAGAAGAAATACCTGATTTAAGGGGAATGGTGTGACCTGCTAGGTTGAGCCACAATGATCCCCATTGCTACACTTTCCACTTCACCTTGTTGATGATATTGTCCCAGGTTCCAGCCTTCAGAGGTCCTAGGCTCACTGGCATGCCCAAGTAATAGAAATGGGTCCAATCCAAATTGCAGGGGACACCAAAAATATTTGCAATATTGTGAATGACCTGATTTGAGGAATTCCATCCATATATACAGCTTTTTAGCTGATTGACCAAACCTCCAGAGTACCCCATAAATTGATCAAGAAGTTTCTTGAACCTCCTTGCTATTGTAGTGGAGGATCCTCCAATTAGCAAGGTATCATCGGCGAATTATGAGTGGTTTATGTTCTTAGCTCCATTCCCGAATTTGATTCCAGTGATGAGACCCACTCTTTTGTTTTAATCTAAAGCTTGACTGAAGGATTCTGCCATAAGGATAAAGAGATAGGGAGAAAGGGGGCAGCCCATGTCTAAGACCTCGGGAGGATTGAAAGGCTTCACCCAGTCTGCCATTAATCAGAGGGGAAATCCAGGGTCCAAAGATGCAAGCAGTGATAAGACTAATTAAGGGCGACTCAAATCCCATCCTTTTTAGTACAGTTATAAGGAAGGAATGCCTAACTCTATCAAAGGCGTTGGCCAGATCAATTTTGAGGATGAACCCATTCTCCTTCCTGGAGTGGCTCGAATGAATGGCTTCTTGCACAAGAAGAATAGAATCAGTAATTTGCCTATTGGGCAAGAAACCTCCTTGGTTTTCAGAGATCAAGGAGGGGAGGAGGGGTTTGAGGCGAGATGCTAAAATTTTGGTGAGAATTTTATAGGAGGAGTTGTAGAGGGAAATGGGTCTAAATCGAGAGAAGCAAGTGGGCCGATTTTATTTAGGGATGAGAGCAAGAAAGGTGGAATTGGTGTAGCCTCCTATTTTACCGTTTCTCTGGATCCATCTGAGCATCTTGATATGGTACTTTTTTATTAAACCCCAGAACGCCCTATAGAAACAAATGGGGAATCCATCAGGCCCAGGAGCCTTATCAGGATTCAAAGTCCAAATCACTCTTCTGATTTCCTCCTCTTCAATATCCTTATTCAGGCTGTCATTCATCTCCTTAGTGATTCCTTTAGGTAAGTGTTGAAGTAGATCGGCATAATCCTCTTCTCCTTTAGTTTCAGTTAAAAGGTCTCTGTAATGCTCAGAGGCAACCTTTCTAATGGCCTCTTGGGTGTTATGCAGATTGCCTTCATTATCCAAGATTGAGCTTACGTTGTTCCTGAGCTTTCAAGCAGTGGCCTGTTTATGAAAAAAAGGTTGTATTTTTATCACCTCCTTGAAGCCAGAGTTGCCTAGACTTTAAACGCCATTTGGATTCTTCCTCCCTGTTTATGTGGCTCAGCTGAGAATAGAGAGCGCTTTCTTGTTGCATATTCTACTGACAAAGGCCATGTTCTTCTATCCTAAATTGGACGCTCTCTAATTCATTCTTGATTTTCTTTTTGGTCTCCTCAGGTTCCTTATAGTTAGCTTTTGCCCATTCCTTAATATCTTGTTTGGTTCTTCTTTGTTTAGTTTCCCAAATGAATCCTGGTGAGCCTTCTACGTGCTGATTCCAAGTCCCCTGAACAATTTCTCTGACTGCTGGGATCCAATTCCAGAGGGGACTGTATTTAAACGGTATACGCCTGAGAGGGCAATGAGCTTCCAGGGTGAGGGTTATAGGATAATGATCAGAGGCTGAGGTGGTGAGAACGCTAGCATAACCTACAGAGAAGGAGGAAAGAAACGAAATATTGACTAAAAATCTGTCGAGCCTTTCCATTATATTGCCAATGCCAAGCCTGCGATTGCTCCAAGTGTACCTACGGTTTTTAGGAGCAACATCCACTAATTCATAATCTTGACTGATAGTCTCCAATCGGCCTCTAAAGGGGTCTGGAGAGAAGCATCCTCCCTGTTTTTCGTTGGCGTGTAGGACAAGATTGAAGTCGTCTGCCACTATGATATTTAAGCTTAACTCCCCATCAATGCTAGCCTTAAGATCATCCCAACAAATTTCCTTTTCTTTGTAATGGTTGGGGGCGTAAACATTATAGATGATTACAGTATGGTTATCTATTCTGTTGTCCAGAGCGGTTCTGATCCAATGTTGATGAAGATTTACTGAAGTGTAGTTCCATTTACTATGATCCCAGATGGTGGCAATTCCTTCGGAAGCTCCTCTTGAGTCACTGGAGCATCCATTGTATTGTTTTTGCTGATCTATTATTCTTCTCATTTCTTGCTAGTCTTGTTTTGTGTCCTAAATCAATAAGATATCTAGCTTTTCACTATGTATTAAATCTCTGAGGGCTGCAACTTTGGAGGGGTGCCCTAAACCCCTGTTGTTCCAAGACAGTATTTTCACCATTGGGTATTTGGTGTGCGGAGAGGTGCTCGCCTCTCTTGATCTTTGTGATTTGTCTCTTTCTCTTGATGCCCCTAAATGAAGGATTCTATTAGAGTTTGTGTTCCCATGGCTATGTCTTTCTGAGCGTTCTCGTCCCTATGCTGCTTAGCTGATTTTCTACCAGGTCCAGCTTTCTTGTAAGTGTCGCTGGAGGTTCCATGATCTTTAGAGGAGCTTCTGGTTATCCTGGGAAGAGAGGGATCAAGGGAGGCCTGCGACGAGATGATCGAGGGGGAGGGTCAGAAGGCTCGGATACGACCAAGGGGGGGAGGGAGGGGTCCTCGGAAGGAGGTTCAAGGGAAGAAAGGACTAGAAAGGGATTAGAAGAGGAGGGGAGGGGCGGATCAGGAAGGGGGAGGGTAGATGAAGAAGGGGAGGAAGAAGAGGGACGCGATGCCAAGGGAGTAGGAGGATCAAATTCCAAGGGAGGCTTGGAAGGAGGGGCAGGTTTCTTCTTTTTTACTGTTTCCCAATGGCCTTCTTGTTCGTCGCTCTCTGCATCAACAAGTTTAGAACATCTATTGGCAAAGTGTTCGTATTCGTGACATACCTTACATTTAAATGGTATCTGCTCATAATCCAGCTGCTGGACATGGCTCCATTCATCCACTTTCAGTTTTATGGCTTCGGGAAGCCCTTTGCCAAGATCCACTTCGACACAGATCCTTGCATAGGCCTACATGTTATCTTTCGGTTCGCTACGGTCAATGTATTTTCCAATAGCATTCCCGATGGCTCGAACAGACTCATCTCCCCAGCAGTGGAGAGGGAGATGGGGGAGACGGACCCAAACCGGAACAACACTGGGGACATCCAGTTCAGGGTCAAAGTCTGGGGTCCATTTGTTGAGATAGAGGCCCCTAGAGTCCATGAAATAGGGCCCATTTCTGAAAATCAAATCCTTATCCTCTTTGGATTCGAAATGGAATGTGTAATACCCTTTCCCACAAAACCTAATGGATATTTTCCCTTGAATCTTGTCAGACCAATTTCTTTCAACCCATCTTTGAACCGTTCTAGGGGAAGGCCAAAGTCCTGCAAATTGCCCTATGAGACCCTTTTCAGCAAGAGACAAAGCCGCCATGCGAGGCAATACTGGAGGTAACTGAACTTCCTGGAGTACATCCAATTTCTTAACAAATCTTGAGAGTGCAGGTCTGGGGCGTTGCGGAGGAAGGGACTTCACCAAATCTGAGAAGGCTCTTTGAGGGTCGACTCCCTCTAGAGGAGGATTCGAAGGGGCCATGGCAGGAGGCCAAGGCCCAGGCGGCTGCGAAGCCGAAGTGAAGATGCAGTCTCAGAGAGCGCGCGCGGGCCAGAGCTCCGATCTTGAACTGCGTAGTTACTTTTTAGGAAATTGAGAAATCTACATTTCCTCTTTTAGTTATGTGAATATTTAATTAAATTTTTTCAATTAAATAAGTTAATGATTTTTAATATTATACAAAAATATAATTAAAATATTACTGTTGGTTTTTGGTAAAATATTTTTTAATTAATTTTGTTTAGTAGTTTAGTTAGAAATTTGTGTTTGATTATTTAGTTGATATAATTTATATTTAGAAAAATATAATTTAAATAACAACAAATTAAGATCTATCTTATATTTGTATTAGAGAAATTTAATAAAAAGGTCCACATATAGAATATTTGAATTTCATGTCTTATAAATCCAAATAAAACAATTTGAAATGAAACCTATCATGACTTGTAATTATAAAACTCAATCCCAAGTTCTACTTAAAGCATAAATAGTTAATCACCCTATGTTCGAAGGTGATTACGACTTTACCAAGATTGTTGATATAAGGTTATTATTTGTATATGAAATGAAATTTTTATTAATAAATAAATATGCATGTGTGATATACAATAAAAATAAATAAATTGTATAATCTTAGTTGAATTTAAATTAGTGTAATAATATTTTAACAAAATAAAAATATTAAAAATTAGAAAAGGGATAAAAAGGATAAAAGGAAGAAAGTAGAGAGGATATTTTGCAATTGTAAAAACTATTTTTAATGTTGCACATATTATAGTGCATAAGAAAATGAAGGGATTGAATGGATCTAATTTGTAAATCATAATATCTATGAACCGAGAGAAATAAAACAATAGGACTTATAAAATAAAACCTTAACAAGTGTACCCAAAGCTTATTCATGAGTGCACTAGAGAGAGCTCATAAGTACTTTAGAGAGAAGAAAATGCAATCCAATAACAAGAGGAAAGCACTTATTATGGTGCAAAGAGTGAGTCACTTGTACATTAAAATGAATTACTTCCAAAAAACTAATGAGTGGGTATTTATACATCATTTGAGGGGTAAGGCACCCTCCCCAAAGGGTAACATATCGACAAGGTCAACTTTAAACACCTAGCCATGTAATACATGTGCGTTGACTAGATTGACTTAAGCCAAACCTTATAAACACGCTAATACCCAATAATAAAATGAGGTTGGCCATGGTCATTTATGAAGATCACATCTTCATTTTAACATCCCCCCTAAATTCAAGAAGCAGGCAATTGAGAACACTAAGATACAAATAGGAGAGTGAGTTTATGGATATCCAACTCAAATTTAGGGTTGGTTATAGTTAGGATGCATATGAGAGTAGGTTTACAAATACCCACCTCAATACAAGTGAGAGTGGGCTTATGAATACCTAGCTTGATACAAATGAGAGAGCTTGAGTGCAATTGAGAAAGCTTTAATACATTTAAAGATAAGGTTTATGGATATCCAACTCAAATTCCCTCCAAATATCTTAAATAAATTGAGAAAGAATGAATATAATAATGAGTTTGTGTTTGAATAACTCATGCAAATATAGTTATGCCTTGGAAAAAATACAAAATGAGTATATTTATGGATACTCAACTCAAAATAAGGTTGATTCTACTCTCAATATCCTTCCCTAATTTGAATATGAGGCCTTGGAAAGAAGGCATTACACCTCCCTTAATGTTTAACACAAGCCACAACCCCCCTTCAATGTTATATTTCCAACACTAATAACATTCCACAACCTAATGATGGTGGTGTCTAATGAAGGTATAGGAAAAGGATCCATTGAATCATGTTAATCCATTGAAGGTACAAAGGCTAGTACAAGTTGTTCTTAAAGATGAAGCTATTATATATTATATCCAAGAAATCCTAACAACATAGTGTAGATAAAAGAGATCCATTGAAATATATAGAGAGCCACCCATAGAATCATCTATAAAGGATAGTGGGATAGATCTTGTAAAACTATGAGCAAAAATTGCATGAAAGAAGGTGAGTAAGCACTCAACTTCTCCTCACAAACAAGTGGTACAAGTGCAAAAATGTCAATATGCACTAGCACTAATAATCAAGAAGTATGCCTCGTGTCACTAACCAAAGAATCCACTATAAAACCACCAAATTCTAAAGCATAAAGATCATCTCCAAATGTGGCAGGATTAATAAGGACTGTATAAAAACACATGTGTGTTTCCAATCACCACATAAGTAGAAGGATCATTTAGATAATATCCCAGAAGATGCAATAGTGTACTTAATCCAAACACATTGAAATGTGAAACTTATGAAGTCGTTTCTTCAATATCGAGAGAAAGGGTTTTTATTGAGTACATCCACAAATCCTTGCTTGTAAGAAGGATAGTTATACTCTTGGCCCAAATATCATAATCAACACCATTAACACGGGGAATATGCATTGTGAGTCCAGAACTCAATAACAAAGAAGATGCCTCTACAAACGCTTCCAAAATTTATCTTTATAGACTCAAGTGAAAAAGAGGCATCAACTTCTTTCGACAATTTGAAAAATGTCACCCACTACAAAGAAAGAGGAAAAAATAACATTGAATTAATGATTTTGAATAGTGGGAAAATCATAGTGACCCCTTGAAAAGGGTAATTGGCTTTGAAGGAGGATTTATGCCTTAGGGATACACTAAAAAGAAGTATTGGAGTAAAAACTCTGGAAGAAATCTAAAATCCACATTCCATAATCAAGAGGAAACAATGATACCAGTGACCAAAAGATTCAATCAACTATTGAAACATGAAAAATAAATTAGTAGGCAAGGCCTCAAGTTAGGTGCTTCCACCTCATGCATAATATCTCGAAAAAGGCACGTAAAAACAAGATTAAATATTCTCAAACAAGATGCACTTCTCCAACTAATGACAACATGAAGAAACAACCCCAAATAACTCCTTGATATGACAACAAACAATATCAATGGAAACAACCAAGAAGAGAACCCTAACTAGTGGTACACCAAGTAAGAGAGGTTCACACCGACTCTAGAACCATGTCCAGATTAATAGGAGGGTAAAGGGATCAAATGGAAACAAGTTGCAAGCCCTTATTCTCGCAATAAATAAAGATAGAAACACCATGGTAGAGAAACATAAAATATTATCAAGTTTTCCCTAGGGCTAGTCCGTAAGTGTGCTATAAAGAAGAAACCCCAATCTAAAAATAGGACGCCAACACTTGACATGATGCATATAGCCCGGAGAATGAGTCACTTGTATATTATAATGATTGATTTACAAATGACTCTTAAGTGTGTATTTATGTCACTTGAGAAGTAAGGTACACTCCTTGAGAGCAGGAATGGGCCCACATGACAACTAGGTTAGTCTTAACCACATAGGTATATATTAAATGTGTGTTGACTAGGTTGGCTTTAGGACAAATCCTAGAAAGACACTAACACACGATGAAAAAGTGAGGCCAACCATGGCCATATGTGAAGATTGCATCATCATTTCAATAAGACACACATATATCCAATTATTATTATTAATATTCACACATATATACGATGAACAAATGAGTGAGGGGAAAGCTAACAATTAAGCATAGTATTCCCACAATTAATGCCTCCATTCCCATAATGATCATGGGATGTTGGAGGCCTTTATATTGCACTAGACCAACCCTTGTGATCAATGTGAAATAAGAGGAGAGAAGATTTTATAATTGTAGAATTTGTTCCAAGACACCATAAATAGGCATATTTGATTATCATTGTTTTTATTCATACATACATACATGGATACACACAAAAGATGGGGAAGGTCAAGCAAGCAAGCATATCAACCCCACAATCAATCAACCAATATATTCATAAAAATGCCACAAACTTGTTGGATGCCCCTTTTTGACATAAGGATCATAGCATATTAGGATGTTTATGTTGCTACAAACCAAGCCCTGCAACCAATGTAGGATAGAAGGATATGAGAGATAGTTTTTACCACCTCCTTAGCAAGCTTAAACACATATTTCTAATGAAAATTTTCATGTTAGTTTTCACAATTCATTCCTTGTCACAATACGTGAGATTTTTTTGTATAAAATCTTCTCATATTAATAAAAAATTATAGGTACTAGTAATTGGGAGTTTCATTGGGTGGTGAAGTGGGGAGTTTCACTAGTTAGTCAAGTGGATATGGAATCCAATTCAAGTGAAATAGACAGGGATTCCAATTCACCTTAAATCAAGGTGATTGTTTTTTAAAAGGAGCCATCATACCCATACGAATGAATTGAACATGGCTGATGAACATGGTTCCTAACACCTGATGTGATGGATTTTTTCTTAAAGTTTTTGATGAAAATGAATAAATACTTTAAAAGGACTTTCAAGTTTTAAACTACAATTTGATCATTGTTTGAATAAGACATAAAATGAAAATGTAAATAAATCAATTAAATCCCATAAGCTTTAACTTATCTATACATATCTATCCTTTTTTCCTCATGCAATTTAGACAAGAATATTTGATAAGAAATGACGACATATCATTTGGACAACCTTTATCATCATTGCCTTGGTCTTTGTCTAAATCTAAGGTAATTAAAAGATCAACATGAATGGGATGAAATTCTTTGAAGAACACCTCCCATCTATGCAGCTCCTAAAACTAGAATATGTTTAATCCTTATAACCTATTTAGATCTACGAAAAATCTGAGATGTTTTTCTTCCATGTTTTGTCATCGTTGTTGCAAGTCTTTGATCAATGTTTACATTAGTTTCAATTCCCCCCCGTCATTTCTAATTCCTCAATCTTAAATGGGACCAAACAATCTGTCAACTGGCCTGTGATATGAACATTCTCTAGTTAATAAGTATATTATTAGAAATATAATAAACATAATAAATGTTTTATTAATGCCATCTTAAACTAATTTGGTATGTGGGGCATGTGTTAATTCCTTTTTAATGACAAAGTGAAACTAAACTCACACACACATAAGGACTCTACATCTATTGGGGTATGGATATACTTTATTTGCATGGCTCTATAATCCTTAAGGCCATTTAAGAGGAAGGTTTCCAAAAATTTTGAACCTCACTTCTTGCTAATAAATTTGGTTCAAGGTCACCACCAACCTATTGAGCTTAAACTCTTAGTTCTTTCATATTGCTTTGGATCACTTCTCATGATCAATCTCCCAAAAGCCAAACATTGATCAACATAAAATGTATTATCTAACATGTGTTTGAAGCAAAATAACACTTCATTTTATCATGTTCAACATATTACAAGATTTATGCGAAAGACAATTGCTTCCTTAGAGACCCTCACACTTGATCTTGACATTCATTGTGAAGACCGTAAGTGCAATGTTTAACTTTTTCATTAGAGAGCTTATGTAGTGTTGAATGTAGTTGTTAGGAATTTCAAATCCAAATTCATATAGGATCTCAGCTCTTAAGTCCCCTTTATTTAGTTGTTGTAATGTAAGTTCCTAAAGTCATCCTAAGAATAGGCTATGGGTTTTGTTGTGAACTCCTCACCTTAATATTAATTGAAAGGCCGACTTTATAAATAATTGTCTTCCTTTGATCATTGAATTTAACACAACATAGTAACTCATTGGGTTTGAAATTGTTTACTTGAATTGGAAAAATATAAATGAATATGATTTTAAAATGTGCATACCTAGTATGAAGGGCCATTAATACATGCCTACCTAGTATGAAGGGCCATTAATACATTCCTACCTCCACTTGTACATTCACGCTGAATGTGGAGATGGAAATGAACTATATAACTTGATTAGCAAGTTATTAGGGTTGTACATTGTGCACCATTAACGAGGAGCCCCATGCAACAACCTCTTCCTCTCTTTTGACTCAGTGCCAATGCTTTGAGGGACACCCCCACCATTGACATTGTTGAGCAATGCATCACCCTTGGGAACTACATCACTATTAATCTCATCCCTATTCCAAAGAAGGACAAGTACCCATACTCGTGCCTTGCCATTTTAGAAGCAAAAAATCATATTCCTCAATTTTTGTATAGAGGGTGAACAATGGATGGGAGCAAAAATTAATGGACCTTGGTCCCAAGTATAATGATGATCTTCTCATGTTGGTTTTATTCATATATTTATAAAAATAATAGATATATTTGTATTAAAAAGAGTTGTGGCCACATAATTTGGCATCACAATATAACTAAAAAAGGAAGCTTCAACTCACATCAAAATTTTCAATTATAGATCCAAAAAGACTTCTATACTACTTGGCCTAATGTTGATAGTACAAAATCACATCAAGTGAATTACCTTACAAACTGACTAAACAAAAACAAGAACTTGTAAAACATTCTATAATGCGTGGAGATTCAAAATGCTATTCCATAAAGGATCCCTTGTAGAACATAGGATTCAACGAGAATTGTTGGATTTTCAACTGTTGCCCTTACACCTTAGATACACTCCTTGTTGACTTCCCAAAGTTTTACAAGATGACCAATTAGATGAGGATGAGAGTGCCAAGTGTTTTTTTCGATAGCAAATAAAACCTTTTCAATACTATCCACCTTGGCCACCATAACAGCCAAACTCCTCTCTAGAGTTAGATATCTGATATAATGAGCATGCATGTAGTCTTTCATAGCTTTTTCAATGTCATGTAGCTTGAGTTTGTATAGTTCCCTAAACCTTTAATCTATCTCTCCTTTGAGCTTCAATCTATAAATTATTTTCCCACATAGAATGTGAATCACTCCATTTTAGTGTTTCCTTCATTATTTCATGTTCGATTTTAGGGAGGCCCTTCTTAAATCCCTTTATGTGTCATTGAAACTTTTCAAGCTCACACATAACACAATGCCTATTCCTCCATTGAGCCATTGCCAATACTAGGAGGATAAACACCAAAAAAGAAGCACCCACAAACACTTAGTGAAAGAAGCTCAATTATCCTCCCTAGCCTATCTTTTGACCTCAAGCCAACTCCAAAGGATGGTGAATTTGAAAGGTTAATTAATCCCATTGAATCCAAGACTTAGTGGCCCTCCTCCATGTTATTGCATCATGTGTCAAGTTGATGTAAGTAAATGGTGGTGTGGGAGGTGGCTGTAATTCCGTGCGCTTTCATACCTTATAATGCATCCACATATTCATCTTCATTGCTTGTGATTTAATGTGAAGAGATGGGCACAACAATGAGGATCTTGTATTTAATAATGACCTTCCTTCATTCAATTGTGCACCAATATTTGCTAGTCAATCTACTTACTTATTGAGACATTGTTGAACCTAGAAGAATGACCGAAAATCGAAGTGCCTCATCAAATCCATGACTTGTTAAATGATCCTATTTAGCCTTGTGGACTTGAGAGATGTGAGATGGAGAGAAGACACAATATAACTGATTTATCCCCTACTGGATCCATTTGATCCCATGCCTCTTTGCTCTTTCAAGGCATTGATAGGCACCATGTGCTTTTGCTTCATTGTCTGAGGTGATACATAATTACTTTCTTCCTTTCCTCTAGGGTCAATGAGGGCTCTCTTGCAGCTACCACCCCTCCTCGATGTTGTATTGTTACCTATTGTTCTTGATATAATATTTTATATTATTCAACACACTATTATGTTGCCACTGATATGCCACTTTGAAAAGTCTAACTTCTTTTTCTAATCATAGTTTCTATGGCGAAATTTTGCACTTTGAACTCTTAGTTGCAAGGTCTATTAGCCCTTTTTACCAGTGCTCATGATGGTTACTTACACACGCACACACACACACACACACGTGTTTACTTAGTAGATACAAGAACATATTCTATATTATTTTATTACTATCAATATTTAAAAATGCTAAACATATTTCTGGAAAATATAAAACAACAAATATATAAAAATGTACAAGTATTGAAAATGTTAAAAGAAAGTCATTCAAGTTACATTATGTCATAAGGAAACATTCACGTGCATCTCTTAGAATGAAAGTGTTTTTAACTGTAAAACACAAAACCAAATTCTTAAAAAGAAACAATAAAGTATATAACTACAACTAAACATGACTTTCCCTTATACTGTATTTCCCATACAATAGACAAAGTAACCATATGCATAAAATGTCAAACCCTTTATAGTGGGAAGGACAATGAAGTCACCATTATATAAGAGTGCAACTTTCCAATCAATCTCATTGAAGAAAATATATCTCTTGGGATCTTAATTAAAGCTCCAAATCTAATAAGTAGAATTCTAATTTTAGAGTAATGGGGAAATGCCTCATCTAATGATAATATAGAGATGCATTATCAATTAATTTCAACCACGAAAGGGGTTCTTTGAATGGTAGACTATGAAATACTATTAGCCATGGAAATCCCAACAATTTATAAGGGAGTCTAAAGGATCACACTTTATGAAAGTGATTCACTCATTTCACTTTTACATTTGCAAGGCTTTAATGTGTATTATGTTTTGTCTAAGAGATATTTCACCATTAAGACACTAGTATATTCATTTGAGTTTGTAGATCCATATATGTTTATCATATTTCCACACTCAATCTTATCAAATATAACCTTAAGTGAACATATTGAGTTTATACAACTCATCTAATGAAATATATTGTTAAATACGTACCTTGAACATCACCATAGTGCAATCACATTAATCATAATTTTATCAAATGAATAAAACATTTTATTTTTTAAGTTTTTGGATATCTAAGCCATAAGCACAAGTAAAAATTTAAAAAATGAGCTCCAAAATTGCCCCTTTACATCCTAGATTAGAGTGAGCAAACAATACAACATTATGGACAAAAAAACAATCTCTTTATAAAAACTCAAGGATATGCTAGGTAATATCATTAGCCCAAACTTTAAAGCTAGACAAAATTGTCACTAGGGTGTGCAGGGAAGAGCACACTCTTAATACAACATTATGGACAAAAAACAATCTCTTTATAAAAACTCAAGGACATGCTAGGTAATATCATGAGCCCAAACTTTAAAGCTAGACAAAATTGTCGATAGGGTGTGCAGGGAAGAGCACACTCTTAAGGCTTGCATCCGTTTAGAGTGAAGAATAGTGAAGAATCCCTAAATCATGTTAGAACACACTAGCGACGGGCCAACAAAAAGGGTGGGAACTCCACTAAGAGGTAGCACACACTAATACACCATTATCTATGAACAATACCATAATACATGTGAAAGGAGCCAACCACCAATAATAAAAGGTCAAGCTTGGGTTGTCGTCACAACACATTGAACAAGAAAACACAACACGCACAAATGGTTTTAAAAACATAATGTGGGAGGACAACAAATTATGTCTATGAAAACCTTTGAGAATGCAAACATGGCTATAAAAACACACTAACTACTATTGTAAATAAAACTACCTTTAACATGTGACACAATAATTTGAATTTAATTTATAAAAAAACTTCAAACTTAACTCTATTAACAAAATTTAAATTTAATAACACAAAAACATAAATCTATCCCCATTTGAGACCATCCCTCTGTACACTACAAACACCTCATTAAATAAACCTCATTATTGTACTTTATTATTGACATGCTACCTACCTACCAGGAAGAGATACTAATAAAATTTGAGACCAGGGCGGTAAGAGAGGAGGAAGGCAAAAGGAAAACTCTCCTCTTCTTTCCCTTCTCTCCATCCCATAAATAAATTTGATGTGATATTTGTCGCAAAGCTTAAAATAGACAGCAATATGTGATGATCGTATGACGGCACTAAATGGGATAATAAAAATAGCGGTCACTACGTTGTGACGCGACAATTTCACGGATGACAACTCACCTGGGGTAATTTAAGAAAGTCCGGCATGAATATTACCAAGCCTGCCACACAATCTCTCGTTTTCTCCGGCTTCGACAAGACAAATACGTTGCTGACTCATGCTTTAACTCTTCAATCCTCGGAGGCCTTTTTCACATTAAAATCATCGCGGTCCACATATTCTTGACATATCGTTCCAGACCTGGTAACAACAAATCCCTCACGACCCCACGCGACCCCAAAACGGCCTTCAAAGCACGTCCTGTAAATAACGGATATACCATCGCCGCCTCCGGAAAACGTGACCTATTGCTAATAGGTTAAAAGAGCCTTCGTGTCGTCATGGGACCTTAGTCTACTTGTTGGCAGAACCGACTTGGACTTTTATCCGCGAGTAAAATAATTGTGTTTCAATCCGCCGTGGCCTGGGTTGGATGCATTCCATGAATTGACTTTTAGCTCTAGTGCGTGTGAAGTCAGGAGATTGAGCAGGAGTTGAACCTCAGCAGAAGCCAGCAGAGCACAGAAGCGGACAGGTCAAGGGATCGAATCCTACTGCCAAGGGTTTCCGTTTGAATTTCTCATCAACTGCCCAGTATCTTCTGAACTCAATATGGCCGGATGGAAAATAAGGCATGGATCATGAAGACGAGCCTTTTTCTGTTTTTCAGCATGACTGGCAGAGGGAATAGGGATTCCAGGCGGGCGGTTACCTATGGTACTATCTAAGCGGGGAGGAGGAGCAGCTATGGGATCAAAACCCTTGCCTGTGCCTGCGCCGGTTCTTCCGACTCCTTACAGACCGGTGGATGCAAGCTGGGACTCGGAGGAAGATGCGCCCGGGCCTCGCTGCGGGCATACGTTGACGGCCGTTGCTGGCACTGGAAATCCCGACTCGCCAGATTACGTTGGGCCGAGACTTATTCTGTTCGGCGGCGCTACTGCAATTGAGGACGGTTCCTCTGCTCTCGGCGGGGGGATAAGTATGTGATTGTGTTTTATGTTTCCTGTGAATTTTCGCTGTCTAGGCTCAGAAATTGTTAGTGGAATCTTATGGCTTACCTCAACAATGCGCGTTTGCATACTTCTTGAAAGTTCTAACCTGTAAATCTGTTAAAGAAATGATTGTTTTAAAGTGCCCGCGATCGCATTTCTTAGAGAATTTTAGTGTCTAAGTTTAACAAGTCTATGCAAATTGCGGAAATTTAAAAATGGAAATTTGTGTCTAAGATATTTTTCGTTAAAAAGTCTGCGGCAATGTTTCACGATTTCATGTAAATCGAAAGCAGTTCTTCAAGTTTTCCAGGATTTTATGTAAATTGACCGCAGTTCTCCGAAGTTTCAGTATTTCATGTAAATTGACTGAAGTTCTCTAAGGTTTCAGGATTTTTATGTAAATGGAAGTCATTTCTTTGAAATCTCAGTAGTTGATCGAAATTGAACGCATTTCTTTCGTCAACTTCCACTAGTTTATACATTTGTCAAGTTTATGTAAATTTCGGTAACTTTGCTTGGTAAATTGTTACTGCAATGTTTAATTGAAATGCGTGAGGAGGTTCGCAGTCGTTAAATGTTTAAGCTTTTGTAATGGTTGACAATCAATTCTTTGTATTGTATCTCAGGATTAGCGGGTGTTACAAATGCAGTGCATGTTTACGATGTGCTTTCCAGGAAATGGAAAAGGTATGCAATACTTTCATCCGTGAGGGCTAAAAATAGAACTTTATTTTGTTTTCGGGGCTGTTTCACACAGACAGTTAATTTCTTTTTGGACTGCTTTGTACAGACCATTCATTCTATTTTAGGGCTGCTTTGCATAAACAATTTAATTGAGATGCGATATGAAGCAGTATCGCATTCTGCCCTGTTAATCGTCTAAAATGTTTATATTTCAACACTCTTGATTGATTTTAGTTTTTAAGTCTCCATTCCACATTTTTTAACTGAAATTTCAGTTGTTAAATAATAACAATAAAATTTGCTAGTGACATATTTCCTTGATTTATCTGCGGCAACAGGCACTGTGAATTAAAGCTTAATACATTAAATGCTTTTCAGTAAGCATGAATATCCATGACTATCTATATATCTATGGTTACCTTATTTCTCAACGTTTTTTTTTATCAAAGAACATATTCCTTTGTTTTCTTTTTCCCCCTTAGAAAAAGAAAAATCTTTTATTTTGTTGATGGAAAAAAGTTACATTCTCAAAGAGCCGTATAGCTCTCTGATTACCATCTCAAGGATTGCTGAAGTGGAACTATATACAAAAATAAGCTCAAAAAGATAAAATTCTAGAGCATACCCTGCTCATGTACATACTGTTCAATAAACTATATCTACATAAGCATCTAAAATTGCTTTGTGTCACCTTCAACAGCATATACATCAAAGTATCATCACATAAGCAGAATTCATAATTGTGCAAAAAACAGCGAGTTTCAGGTATATAGGGATCTTGAAGAATCTAGGATACTTCCCCATCTTCTTCCTCATTAATTTTCCCATAACCTCTCTGGAATTTTCAAAGCTTTTTTTGATTTGAGTGTTTGCTTCCATTTTGTGGTCTCTGAATAAGATTTTGTATCCTGATTGATCCTCTTACCCACTAATAACTAGATTAGAGTCTCCCATTACCTGTACATTTTGATTTTTGTAATGCCTCTCCTGGGCCAGCCTCAACAGAATCGCCAAATCCTTCCACTCAGCAATGTTATTGGTTCCTTCCCCTGCTCTGAAATAAATTTTATGACATTCTGATAAGAAAATCAGTCCTCTAGCTCCACACAGTCCCGGTCTTCCTTGACATGCACCATTAAGCAAAGCCCAAGGTCTGGACTTGTCTACCTTCAACTCTCCTATCTCCCTCAACCTTTTGAGTTTTGATACCTGTTTAATTCCTTCAAAAACGTATTCTATTGTTGTTGCAATTTAAACTTTATAGGGTTGAGATTCCTTTCCTTTAAAGATGCTTGTGTTTTAAGCTATCCATATGTCCCAGGACACTATCAGAGGTAGAACTCTATACTTTTCGAGGCATTTCCCCTCAATCTTTTTTTCATGTATTCCAATAGTGTGCCTTCACACCACCTACATTTTCCTTCTGTCATCCTCAATATAGATTCCGGTACTTCCTTTGTAAAATCACATTGAACTGGCCCATGGGGTGTAGCTCAATTGGCGATCACCTTGTTATGAAGTAATATGTAAATCATGAGATTCAAAGTTCAAATCCCCGTGGGTTAGACAAACAAAAAAATAAATCACATTGAACTGGCAGGTGGTCTGTCTTGACACATTCCTTTGTTATAATCGTCAAGGTCGAATTCAATATCGTTAGTCATTTAAAATTAATTTTTGTACATTTAACCATGTAATTTTCATCTTTCAAGGCAAGAAATATGTTTTCCATGGACAGTTCTTTTAGGTGGAATTTAAAGAATGGTCCAAATTTCTGAAGCTGCTTGCAGGGTTAGGTTTTGCAGAGAGAAGAGTATACATATCAATCAGAAGGTCAATTTTGAAGCTCTAAAATATATGTGAAGATAATACAAAGTAAAGAATCATTGTCTGCTCTTTAGTGTTGAAGACAGCTCCAAGTACTGATTTACAAAATAAATTCTTCTATACATAAGGTGGCAATAACTTTATTTTAACTCTGTTTGTCAATAAAAGATGACTTTGTGAATCTGATTTGAAATAAATGAACATTGTTCAACATTCCATTGGAAAATTGAATAGAAATGTGCATGACATACACATGGAGGATCCTAAAAGAACTGATTGAGGTGGATGGGGTGGGTGGGCCCATGTCTGGTGCATTCATGCCTATGCCCACATGATGTTAACCTTTGCCCACATGATGTTAACCTTGTGCAAAATCAATCGTCCAAGCTTGAAATGCTTTTGAACGGTTCCATTGGTGTTGTTTCTTAGGAATCCATATGGGAAAATGGTTGGACTAACCCCTGGCTGTGCGTTATAGTCAGATGAGAATTAATTTTCAAGGATATAATACTTATTGTGGACATCATTTTGGTTGTAGGTCAATCCATCTATTTGTTATGAATCTTTACATATAAGAGTTGTGGAAACAAAGATGCTTGAAAGCATATTTATTCAAAATTTTGTTGAAGGACAACAATTGTGATTATGGATGTATTTTAATACCTCAAAATTTACTTTCCAGCTTTGGAGATAGGCAACTCCATCTTTGGAACTCTTCTCCACGTTTTATGGATGCAAACAGCTAATGTAATTGTTGCCATTTACTGAGCTTTTATTAAATGTAGGATTTGATTTAAATTCTCATTCCAAAACTTAATGATGGCTGTTTGCTTCACTGCTAAAAGGAGCCAGTTTCCTTTTTCCAATACCTTGTGACTTTCAAGGCCCAACTCAATGGTAATGGACAAACTTGAGGTCTCCAACACAAGACCCTCTACTTGGGCATAAAAGAAGTCGAAGTGGTACTCCCACCACAAAAAGTATGGTCATTCAAATGATGAGTGGAAGGTTTGACAGGCCAAGATTGCAAGATACAATAGCAACAATTAGCTGGAGACATAGATGCAGAGATCACTAGTCCCACCTCTATAACTCCACATTTAATGTTGATGGCCGCGAATTAAACAAACAATGATGAACAAGCTCCATTCACTGAAAATTGCTAGATCAGAATTGATTGGTTTCCAAGTTCCATCATTATGGACAGTGGTAGCCGAAAGAATTTGGCACTCCAACAATGGGAAGCAGACCTAAATCTACGAACAACACTTCATCCTAAGTCTTATCAGCTTGGACGGGTCAAGGAGTTTGGACAACCCACCCTCATCACTTGGAAGTTTTCCATTAACTTTGCTGTTGGACCTGTTAATGACATAGCGGAGTGTGATGTCACTCCTTAGATGTTGTGTTTCATGGTTTTTAAAACCAGCCCAGTCTGACTAGGAACCAGTCAAACCAGTTGAGCAGATAGGGCCTCGGATCAACTCAGTGAACACCCCGGACCAGTGGACTGGTTTGGTACCAAGTACAAATCAGTCCGAACTGGTTGAGCCCATCATGAATCAGTCGAACAGCTCACAGACCTACATGCGCAGAATTGAGGAGGGGCTTTTAGGCTCTTTTTAATAAAGAAAGGGTAAAATCCCTCTCTAAACCTTAACATTTTGCTATAAAAGAACCATCCTCCTATTTTCCTCATATGTTTCATGTGTGAACATATGTGAGCTTCCTAAGTTCTGCAACAGCACTAAGATTTTAGCAGTAGTCTAGCAGCAGCAGCAAGCTTGGAGTTGGTTTGGCATCTTGGAGATAATTTGGAGCTGGTTTAGAGCTATCAAGTGAAGTTGTGGCATCTTTGGGAGGAGCCTATAGCCTATCTTTTCATTCCCATGTATGTTTTCCTTCTTCTGATATTGCATATCTGAATGCTGTCCCTGTTTTTTTACTTCTATTTTTCTCTTTCAAGCTAAAGTCAGCCTGTATTTGTTCCTAAATCTACCCTCTTTGTTTTTTAAATCTAAGATAGGATTTGCATTGGAATTTGTTTTTTTCTTTAGTTTGCAGATTTATTTTGTTTAAATTCCGTCATCCATGGCCCCAAAAGTCAAATACGTTGCATGGATCCATTGTGATGTTATTGACAACCAAACGATTTGTGTTGACTATCAATCTTTTGGAATTCAATTGTGTATATTTTTGAGTCGTCCAACGTTTCGGGTGGATTCACCACCCATCATCAGGGACAGAAGCAAACCTTGGTGGATTGGAAAGGAGTGCCTGAAGGATTATATAGAATGTGATATGTGTCGTAATTAGTAATCTGAATGCTAATATTAAAATTAAAATGAAAGTTATAAACGCAAATGATTGGGATATTTGACCTAGAGAATCGATTTATTACTAAAATATCCAAGAATTAGCCTTTGACCAAAATTAGTTTGGATTGGATTAATAAACAAATCAAATAGTTATTAATTATAAATATATATTTAATTGAATAATGAATATTAAAATAAGGATATATTAATTGAATAATGGATATTAAAATACATATTAATTGATAGAATTGATGTTTAACTTTTAAAGATGTGAACTTAGGATATTAAACAAAGAAATAACAAAAATAAACTTTGAATCATGTACAGTAAAATAAATTAAAATGTACTAAAATAAAGTCAAAAGTGAGATGATTTAAGGTTATTATATATATATATATATATATATATATATATAGATATATATAATTCTTTTTTCCTAGGGAAAAGACCTGTAATTTCTATTAATAAAAATAAAAATTACACTTTGTAAACACATCTAGTGTGTGTGCAACTGAGATTCAAAAAGAGGATCGGTTAAAATAGCAAGAAGAGTACTGTGAATCGGCATGTGGGGTCATTATACACTATGCCTCAGAAGGGAAAAAAAAAAACCGAAAAATAACATAATATGTACAGAAAGTTATGTCTGACTAGTGCAAAGTTTTCTCTTTTTCCTTAACGTTTGTGCGCTTTTTGCCAACCATTGGGGTTTACTTTCACTAGAACCAAAACCAAATCTAGTCTCTCATGTGAAACCTCCTTGTCAGAATCTGTGGCTCTTTTGGAGCCACTAGATCCATCCAGTGTCATAGAGTCTTCATGATATTTTTCAGCCCGATGCACAATGTCAGTGGTCTATTGTACCGTGGCATCCCCTTCTTGGGCAACATTCTGCAATTTTGTTCCACTGGTTCCATCTTGGACTGGGCGGCTTTTTTTTGTCTTCTTCTTCATCCTCAGAGGGGCTTTGTTCTGTGTACTGCCATCCTTTTGTTCTATTTGCTGCTTTTTCCTTCTTCTTGGGATTCTCACTTGCCAAGGGGCATGAATGCTGTAAATGGCCTGTCTGATAACAAATACGACACCTAAATGTCGTATTTTCATGGTTTAAAACTTGTGACCAACGAAAGATTTGATGCTTCAACTTTATGTGATCGGGAAGTCCTTTGTTGAGGTCGATCTCCACACATATTCTGGCACAAGTGAAGATACCATTTTCTGCTCTTTCCATATCCACTTTTTTGAATTTTCCTAATGTGTTGCCGATATCATCACGAACTTTGTGATGCTAGAAAGGGAGTGGAAGATTTGGGATTCTAACACAAACCGACATTGTGGATACCACCATAGAGTTTGCATCAAACTCAGGGAACCAAGGAGCAATGAAAATCCCTGCTCTTCCACAAAACTAGGGCCCTGCATTTAAAGCATAGTCCATATCCTTCTGTTTTTCAAACTGAACTATAAAGAATCCTTTAGAGCATAATTTAAAAAAAAAATTAGGAGTCCAGGGTGTGGCAATCCATTGAATGAGTGCTTCTGGTTTGGGCCAAAAGCCATTAAATCTGCATATGACAACTTTTGTTTGTAGAACAGAGAACATGGTGTTAACATCAAAAAGCTTTATTTCCATTGCGGAAATATTTTCCATTTGTTCAACTATATATGGGCATGGAATGTTTTGTGGTTGAGCTGCAGGGGCTATAGCCTTCCCTTGAGCTGCTCCTTTAAAGGAGACAGATGGCCCTTTGGTGGAGTTTGTAACAGGAGCCCCTCCTCGGAGTCTTGAGTTCAGAATGATGGAAAAGTCTTTTGTGATGTTATAATCTTCCAGAAAGGAAGAGACTGTTAAAACTTTCCCATTATATTGAAGACCTTGATAGCAGGATGGAATGCCCCAACAAGATTCAATGAATAGTTTGATAGATAATACGGAGGATGAGCCTTTTACCCATATGAGTTTGGATTCCCCACTGAATTTTTTTTTTATGAAAATTTGAAGAAGGGTCACCCTGCTGGAGCCTGACACAGGTGGGCATATCTCAGATTGAGCCTCAGCATGAGAAACCACCAATTTGGAATCCACTTGTGAAGATTCAGGAGACAGAGCTACTGTCGGCCTTGTAGAGAGAGCGGCCTGACAGGCGGGTGGTGTAACAGTGAAGGGGGTATATGCTTTCAAACCCAACAAGAAAGAGGATGCTCCTATAATAACTCGGAGCCTCCACGCGTGTCAAGAGAAAATTCCAGAGGAAAAAAACCTTAATGAAAAGCAGTGGGAAGAAGTTACCAAAACAAAAGATGGCTGCTGACTTGAGGATGGACTGCAGATCCTCGCAGAGGAAAGACTCCCATAAAAACTTGTTTGCACATACTCTCCAGCAGCCACACATAGCAAGAAGACTTTGAAACAGAGGATGAGGAGATGCTTTGCCCAGGAACCCTATGGCAACACCATGAGAAGATACTGCGTGGTTAGGAACCCTGGCCTCTAGAGTTTGCACCATTTTTTCCATCAATGCACTCTATAGGTTGATCGAAGATTTAAGGTAATAATATTATTATTAAATGGTTGAAATAATTAAATAAATAATCAATAATGATGATTAAAAAACAAAAAATCAAATAATGATGATTTTAAATAAAAAAAGGGGGATAATTTAACATAATAATATTATTATAATAATCAAAAATGATGATTTAAAATTTTTAATAAAAAATCTATGATCAAAGGGATTTTTCAAGGAGACGCCCATGAATATTAAAAAATTGAGGTATAATGGATCTTGACATTAATTAATTTAATGTAAAAAAGGGGGTCATTATAAAAAGAAGAATGTAAGAAGAAAGATAAGAAGAATAATAAGATCCACTAGTAAGAAAAGAGGGAACCAGATAATGGAATAACATGATTTAAGAAATGTACCAAAGGATTGGGGGGCTTGAACAAGGAGCCTAGGAAAATTGAAATTTTTTCACAGATAAAGAGTAAATAAGAGTGGGAGGGGGAGGAGTAGGGTGACAGGCTGAGCAAGTGTTGGGGGGGGGGGGGTTGGGATAGGAGGGGGCGGGAGAACAGGGAAGGAAAGCGAGAGGGTCAACTATTGACAGAGCCAATGGATAAAGGGTTTCCAAGAGTGGCTCAATTTGTATCCATCTTCCCTATTGAAGCTTTTAGAGTGCTTTTTGATCTCAAATGGTGGATTGGAAAGGAGTAGGAGCTACGATCTTAGCTTGGTCAAAGCTAAGGTGGTGTTTGGTGTTGAATTATTGACAAAGCCAATGGATAAGGGGTTTCCAAGAGTGGCTCAATTTGTATCCATCTTCCTTATTGAAGCTTTCAGGGTGCTTTTTGATCTCAAAAGGTGGATTGGAAAGGAGTAGGAGCTACGATCTTAGCTTGGTCAAAGCTAATGTGGTGTTTGGTGTTGAAGGAGTGTTCAACTAGTAAAGATTTGAAGATCTGGTTGTAAGTCGTGTCGATTATGTGCTCCTTCAAACTGACTTTAAAAGACTTGCCAGTTTGGCCAATATATGATTTGCCACATGAACATGGAATAAGGTAGACTCCAGGACCAAGCGTAGGATCCATCTTTTCTTTAGGAGACTTAAATAACTACTTGAGGGTTTTATAAGGTTTGAATAAGATTTTAATGTTCTTTTTGGCTAAAAATTTTGAAATGTTATCTGTGGTTCCATTTATATATGGAAGGGAAAGGAGGGCTTTGGGAGGGGGAAGAGGGTCTTTAGGATGGTGCGAACGAGCTAATCTATATGCTTTATTGATTTGGGAAGAGGAATAATTGTTCTTGATAAGGGTGTTGGTGAGGTGATATTTTTCAAGGGACAAAAATTGAGGATCGGATATTCTTAGCGCTTTATTGAAGAGGGTCATTAAGACAATAGAATTTTAAGCCGGGTGATGATGAGAGTTTGTATGAAGGTAGTTTTCAATGTGAGTTTTCTTCTGGTACACTTGGAAGGAAAGGGAACTAATATCGCTCAAACTAGAAAGGGTGGGATCCTATAGAGCAACTATTAGGTCAAGTGGCAACAATGGAGCAATAGCCCACTATCACCTCAACTATAGCTCCCTGCTCTTTACAGACTTTCACCGATGGGAGGAGACCCAATATAGGAGGGATCACAAGGATGAATATGTCAATGAATGGGTGGAGAGTGATCCCTAAAAAGTATTCACAAGAGAGACTCAATTGAATGGCTTGCTTAAGAAGCAAGGAGATGGGCTATCTAGGAAGGGTTAAGAGGATGCTTAAGCCTAGGTTTGAGGAATATCCTTTGGCAAGAAGCTTCCTTGACCTAAGAATCCTTGTGGATAAATGGCTTCTATGCAATCCTTGTAGAATTTGAGTTATAAAGTTGTGGGACCACAAAGAACCAAAGAGGACCTAAACTAGGTCAAGGATGTGGAGTTGATCAACACTAGAAGGGCTTGACCAGTTTAGGGAGGAGAATAGAATCAAAGGACAAATTATCTTTTGAATTTTAAATGCAATGATGCAAGTGAAGCCACTAACCCAGAGCAAACTAGGAAAATGGTTTATGAACTAGGGCTTGGGATATCTCGAGATTCCACCATCAGAATAGCGTCAAATATGGAGGATCTCTAGAGGACTCACCAACGTAGCTCTAGACCAATTTTCATTAATTTTTGATGGCTAAAATAAAATTCATGTGATGCCCTTCTAGGTTAGGGCTAAGAGAAGAGGAAAAGGAGGTGTAAAAGATATTCCTTTGGTTATCACCTTGGACTAGACTAGTGCCTAGCCAATTGAGAGAATGGAGTCAAACGAAATCAATGTTTAGATATGCTTGATTCCAACTAAGGAGTTCCTCAGCAACCTCGTATGGCCTTAGAGAAATTTATACTTCTCTATATTGCAAACGATGACTTATCAAGGCAATTCATGAACATTCATTTACCATACTTCAAATGATCATATGAAAATCCCTCACAAAGACAAGCCCAACAACTTCGCATAAAGAGCAATTACACTAGCTTCATGAACGAAAATATTCCATAGACAATTTATGAGACAAATTTACAAATAAACATGATAAAGGTACTCACAAGTATCGCGGAATTATTCCAATCATCAAAATGCAAAGAAATTGAAGCTCTAAGACAAAACATTAAGCTCTTCCAAACATCGAAATTCATTAGATCTCCAATTCATCCATCAAAAGGCCCAACGAAATTTCCAGAAGAAACAAATGATCCAAATCCAAGTGATAGTGAAACTCAAATGAGCTCTCATCAATTTATATCCTTCCTAATGAGTTTGATTTGCCTAATTAGGCCTAATTAAGCCCCAACTAATAAAATAATGTACAATAATGACATGACTTGGTGACAAGCCCACCAAGATAGTGTTAAAATTTGGGTACCAGAGGATAAGTGGTTCCCTAATGCTTTGATCTTTGGCCTAGGGAAAAGTGTCCAAATTTATTTGTACTTTTCTCCTAAAGTGAATTTATAAGTGGTAAAGTCAATTTAATTTAAAAGTGATTTTATAAGTGGTAAAGTTACATTCTAATTTAAAAGTAACTTTATAAGTAGTAAAGTTACATTCTAATTTAAAGGTGACTTTATTAAAGTCAATGAAGAATTAGAAAGTGAAAAAGTGACTATGGAAATAAAACGCTAAGTGGGCGAGTTAAAAAATAGAAAGTGAGAATTAAATGCACATATATTCTCATCCCTAGATCTAAATGAATCTCAACCATTAGATCTTAGGGTAACCCAAGAGGTCATTTAGAGAGTAAAAAGAGAAGAGAAGAGAAAAAGATCATTCATTCTTTCATGAGCATTTGAGAGAAAGAGAAGAAAGAACAAGGAGAAAATTCCTGAGCAGTGAGGAAGTGAAGGAGAGCAGCAAGAAGACATTTCAACAAATCTGGACAACAACATTTATTGGCACGCATCCCAAGGCAAAATCATACAACAAGAGAAAGGCACAAAAATAAGGAAGAGGGACAACAACATTTATTGGCACGCATCCCAAGGCAAAATCATACAACAAGAGAAAGGCACAAAAATAAGGAAGAGGGACAACAACAAGGGCACAAATTTCAAGGTGGATTTGGGCATGAATTTCGAGACAGTCGTACTACTGAAATTTGTATGGTCCGTACAAGTTATGGGCACGTTTTTTTCGTGGCAGACCGTACAACATTTAACGCTGTTTTATTGTTGGAAAATTTATGTTTTGGCTGTTTGCTAATTGGCACGATTTTTGAGGTGGAGTTCAAGCACGGAAATCGAGATAAGTTGTAATTTGTGGTTGCTAGAATTTTTACTGTGTATTTCAGTTTCTTTGTAAAAGCATTTTCAGAAGTAAAGAAGAGCTCTTAAACTAGTTTTCCCAAGAGTTGTAGGGGGTTTTTCTAGGGGCACATAGACCAAAAATCACTGTGTTATTTTCTGTGTGTGGCTGTCATAATTTTGTTGTGTTTTATTTCTGCAATTTCAGTAGTTGTGAAATCTCTAAATTTGTGTTTTCAGAAAATATTGTCATTTCCATATTTTAGAATTTTTATCATGCTTGGATTTAAAACTAAATGCATGGAGTGATAAGGAAAACTGATAACCGGAGTGGGGGTTGAAATTTCTTCTGATAGCTCCATAATACAAAGATAAGCCACTCAAAAGGGCAAAATAGTAAATACAATGAGTCGTTGGGCCCTTAAAGAGGCCTAGTGGAGTCCAAAGTGTGCCAAGGTGAGAGAATAGACTCCAAACATAGTGAACTAGGGGTTGGCCCCTTGATATTCAAGCAAGTCACATGTGGCGTCCCCAAGTGGGTGTGGGGGCACAATGACATCCTCATGGATCTCTAAGTGGATCGATAATGCCTATAAACCATCTGTAAGGGCTAGGATGATGACATAAGCCCTCCCTTTGTCTCCTGCGGTGAGACACATTCTCATCTTGACCTTGGAACCTCTGCCAAGTGTGTGGTACAAGTGTGAAGCTGGCTGGGCACAGAGATCCCAGTGCATCATCTTCATCCAAAAGGTGGAACACAAGCAATCATTGAATGGTGCTAGGGATCCATGAAGTGCTCTCTGCCATGGTGGAGGCCCATGGCTCTCTACTCTCATCCAATGTTTTTAAAACCGGACCGGTCCACCTAATGAATCGGTTTACCAATCGAAACCGGTCTAACCGGGACTGGTTTGGTCTAAACGAACTGGTTTTAAAAAAATACATTAAATAATTAATTTTTAATGAA
>APFE031288102.1:40761-133339 GCA_000404065.3 Pinus taeda | reverse complement strand
AGGAATAACACTTTTTGCATGTGGTTGTCAAGCATCTCGGTCTGGTTATGCACTAAATGTATCTTCTTCTTTTCATTCTCATGAGTGGCTCATTGATTCTGGAGCTTCTTATCACATGGCCAAAAACAAAGCATGTTTTGTTCTTTAAATGATTGTAACACCAAAAATATATATGTTGGTGATGATAGATCTCTTAGTGTTGTAGGGACTGAACTATTCATCTAGACAATGGTCAATTTAATGATGTATTATGTGTTCCAACCTTATCTTGCAACATTCTATCTGTATATCGGATAACTCATTTAGGTGAAGGTAAAATCGTTGAATTTTCACTTCATGATGTTGTAATTAAGGACCTAAGAGATCCTAGACATATTTTAGCTACTGGCATTGTTGATGATTCTACAAGGTTTTATAAGTTTAACAACTTCAGGTCATCAACTCTTCCCTTGGTATTTATTGCTCATAGTGATGAAGTGAGCAAACTTTGGCTTGAGCGGTTTGGTCACTTAAACTATTGCTCCCTTCAAAATCTATGTAAAGAAAATATGGTGACAGATCTTCCTATGGTATCTTGCAAAGATGGTGTTTGTTCCAGATGTGTACTCGGGAAACATCATTGGGATAGTTTTGAAAAACGTGCCTCTTGGCACGCCTCCACCCCTTTACAGCTCGTGCATAGTGATTTATGTGGTCCACTTCCAGTGGTTTCATTCTCTGGCTACAAGTATTTCTTAACTTTCATTGGTGATTTCTTCAAACGCACTTGGGTATACTTCTTAAAACTCAAGAGTGAAGTGTTTAACATGTTCTTGGCCTTTAAGGCATTTGTTGAGAAACAATCTGGACATCAAATTCTTAAGCTAAGCTCTGATAATGGTGGAGAATATGTTAACAACAAATTCATTGAATTTTGCACTGTGCATGGAATTCAAATGCAACATTCGGTTCCATATATTCCACAATGAAATGGTGTAGCTGAAAGGAAGAATCACACCTTAAGAGAAATGGCTAATTGTATGCTTCAATCTAAAGGACTTTGTCTGAATTTTTGGGCAGAAACAATTAACTGTGCAAATTACATAGTAAATCGCACTCCTACTAAGGTTTTAAAAAATATCACTCCAGAAGAAGCATGGAGCTCAATTAAACCAGATGTAAGTCACTTTCGTGTTTTTGGAAGTGAACCATGGGCCCATATTCCCGAAGAGAAACATAAAGCCTTAGAACCTGAGAGTGAAAAATGTATTTTTGTTGGATATTCTAAAGATGTCAAAGGATATAGACTTCTTTCACCTAAATCCAAAAATGCTATCATTAGAAGAGATGTAAAGTTTGCTGAAAATATATCGGCCTACAAGCCTAGTTCGACGGATGTGCCACCTCTCTCTATCCCTTCTACTTCTGAAAATATTTCTTCAGATGATGACAATGAGGGTGACAATCCTCCCCCACCTTCTTAGGATCCTCCTTCAGCTCCTCAGCTTCCAAAATAGGTCCGTGTTACTCGGGATGCAGCAGGTTCTCTTGCAGGTGATCCTACAGAACAACGACGTACATTCTCAGTTCGATAGAGCCTCTTCTTGACTGGCTCAAGCTTCAACTAATTATGATCCTGACACCTTTGCAGAAGCTTTAGGCCATCCAGATTGGGATGCAACTATGAATGAAGAATATCGTTCATTATTGGCAAATGATACATGGGATCTTGTTCCTCTTCCAAAGGGAAGAAATTTTTTGTTAGATGTAAATGGATTTACAGAACCAAGTTTGGACCAGATGGAAAAGTGATAAACATAAAGTGCGTCTTGTTGTTAAGGGCTTTTCACAAATTGAAGGCATTGACTATACTGAAACCTTCTCCCCTGTTGCCAAAATGAACTCTATTCACCTTATTATTTCCCTTGCTGCCTCTTTCAAATGGGAAGTCCATTAGATGGATGTTAAACCTGCCTTCTTGCATGGGGACTTGCACGAAGAAATCTATATGGAACAACCTCATGGCTTTATACAAACAGACTCCAGCCTTGTATGTGGGCTTAATAAATCCCTTTATGGTCTCAAGCAAGCCCCTCGAGCTTGGTATGCCAAAATGGATAGCTTTTTTTAGATACTGGCTTTTCTAGGTGTCATTCTGACAATACTGTCTACACCAAGAAAGTGGGTAAGTCTCTTATCATTCTTGTTCTTTATGTTGATGATCTTATCCTTATTGGTAGTGATCCCAACTAAACCATGTGAAATCTAGCCTTAAAAAGCAGTTTGAAATGGTAGACTTAGGACACTGGCATTATTTTCTTGGTCTTCAAGTGTTGCAATCCAAGGAAGGTATTTCCCTTTCCCAGTCCAAGTATGCCTTGATCTTCTACGCCACTTTCACATGGAAGACTGTAAGCCAGCCCCTTCTCCCTTTCAGTTTGGAGCCAAACTTTCAGTCACTTGTACTTCCCCTGAAGTTGATGCTACCTTATATTGTCAGCTTGTAGGAAAACTTTTGTATTTGACCCATACCCATCCCGACCTTTCCTTTGCTATTGGCCTTATTGCTCGGTTTATGCAAAACCCACATGAAAGTCATTGGAAAGAAGCTAAAAGAATACTTTGCTATGTTCGAGGTACAATTCAGTTTGGGATTCATTACAGCACAAAGCATCTCCTCTATTGGTTGGTTTCACTGATTCCGATTGGGCTGGTGACCCTGGTGATCGGAAGTCTATTGCAGGTTATGTCTTCACTCTTGGTTCTGGACCTATTACATTGGCTTGCAAGAAACAAAGTGACATTTCTCTTTCTTCAACAGAAGCAGAGTATCCTGGCGCTGTAGAAGCCAGTAAGGAAGCCCTGTGGCTTCGTCAGATCCCGTCAGAGTTTGGCTTTCAACAGCAACATCCGACTACACTGGTGTGATAATCATAGTGCTATTCAACTATGCAAATATCCAGTCCAACATCAGCGCAACAAACACATTGAACTACAAATGCACTTCACCAGAAAGCTCATTCATGACCATGTTCTTGAAGTGCAATATTGTTCAACCGATGATCAAGTTGCAACCATCTTTACAAAGACTCTCACAGAGGTGAAGTTTACTAAACTTCGATTTATGGTTGGAGTTCAGGAAGTTGTCACTAAGGGGGGATAGGCTTTAATGCCTTTTTCTTTCTCCTATTGTGTCATATTTGTACATCCTTCAATCCTATCCCAAGTTGTTCTTAAGGGGGGATGTTAGGATATTTCGACACAGGAAATAGTTAAGTATAAGTTGGTCTAGTGTAGAGTTAGGTAAAGTGTGTTTCTTTACTATGTAATTTTGTAACTTACAATGCGACGGTCACGATATGTTCTAGACATGAAGTGATCTGATGGTTCATTCTCTCTTTGGTATTATCGACACTTGATCCGTGGCTTAACACTTGATTGGTCCATGATCTCTATTTAAAGAGCATGGAGGGTCATTTGTAAGGTGATTGTTCATGAGAGAAGCTTATGTAATTTTATTTTCTTTTATTAATAAATTCCCTGAAGTGGTCGCATTGGTTCAGGTCGTGGACTGTTTCCCTCTTTGAGGGTTTTAACCACATCAAGAATACTGGTGTATTGATCTGTGATCTGTTTGTGAGCAATGTCCTTTGGTATTCTATTTGAGGAACTTACCCTGTAAATTCCTACAATTATATGGTCTCAAGCAAGCACCAAGGGCATGGTATGCTAGAATGGATGCATACCTACAGAGATTAGGCTTCACAAAGAGTTCTGTTGATTCGAACCTTTACATTAAGGTTGTGAAGGAAGATCCGTTAATGATTCTTCTGTATGTGGATGATCTTCTCTTGACAGGTGTGGAAGGTCAAATTGAAGAATGTAAGAAGCATCTAGCAGCATAGTTTGACATGAAGGATCTAGGGCTAATGCACTACTATTTGGGATTGGAATTCTGACAAGGACCTAATGAGATCTATTTCGGTAAGGGGAAGTATGTGATCAAGATGTTGAAGAGGATTGACATGATGGATTGCAAACCAATGAGAACCCCGATGATCACAAACTTGAAAAGACCAAGGAGTTTTGAATCGAGCCCTGTGGATGCTTCCAGATATAGACAATTGATTGACTCACTGATGTACTTGGTGAATACACGACCAAACATATGTTTCGCAGTAAATGCTCTTGTCAATTCCAAGTGCAGCCGAAGCATGATCATTGGATAGCAGCAAAACATATACTGATATATCTGCAAGGAACCATCCACTAGTGCCTGAAATATGTTAGGAGGAATGATGTCCATTTGATTGGAAATACAAATTTCCATTGGGGAGGCAGTTAGCATGATGGAAGGAGCACTACAAGAGGATGTTTTAGTTTGAGATCCTCCATGATCTCATGGATGAGCAGAAAGCAAGATACGGTTGCTTTGAGTAGTGCTGAGGTTGAGTATATTGCAGCCTGTAAAGTAAGCAGAGAAGTTGTCTGGTTGAGGAAGCTGCTGTCCGACTTTTTTGAAGGACCAATGGACCCTACAATGATACATTGTGATAACACCAGTTGTATAAGATTGTCTGAAGATCCATTGTTTCATGGAAAGACAAAGCATATAAACAACAAGTATCACTACATTCTGAAGCTAGTACAAGATGGTGTATTACAGCTATGGTATATCTCCATCGATGAACAGGTGGCTGATGTTTTGACAAAATCTCTTCCTAACAAGAAGTTTGTGTATTTGAGAGATAAGCTTGGTTGGGTTGATATATCCTCCCTGATTGAGAGGGAGAGATAGGCACATCATTCTTGTCTTCACTTGGGAAGAAAAATGGAAGATTGGGTAAGCATTTGGCATCTTATACTCTTTGAGGATGAGGTAGGGCATCCAAGATAAAAGTAGTTGTTGGGGATCGATATTCTTGGAGGATTGGCTATCCAAGATATGAATAGTCCCAATGGAACATACTATTAGAGAATCCAGGTGGGGTATGTTTCTAGAGAGACAATGATGATGGTGTCTATAAATCATTGGTCTCACCAACATTGTGCTCTAATCTTGTGGAGAGATAGAGCTGTTAGTCAAGGCCTTGCTATATGACAATGCCGGTTGGTATGATGCTAAACATATGGGTTACTAATTTGACTCTTCTTATGAGATCTCTTCAGATTGAGAATGTCCACGTACCATTTATGAATACCTCTCTAGTTAAGAGGGAGTGTTGAAAAATGTGTAACTAGGTTTGGTCTTCATAAATTTGAAATGTACTTTTGATTTTTGTATATTGTAAACTGAAAGAAAAATTATTATTATTATTTTTGGAGCATGGGTTTAATGCTAAAGGTCTTTTATTTTAACGGTCAAGCACCCATTGAGTGCTTTTAGGGTTTGTCCTAAGCCAAGAAGTCAAAGGAGTCATTGTCATAAGTTGAAGACCCCATTGGGCACATTGTATCTTGTAAAGAAAATTATTTTTGTCATTAAAAGTGTCAAAATACCCTTCAAGACCAAGTCGACTTAAATTGAGGAGCCACATCCACCTTAAGAAGCCTATATAAATGAGGGAACTCGACCTCCTTGGAAGACATTCATTCACTCACTCATCTAATTGAAGAAGAGCAAAAAAGACAAAAAAGAAGGAGGAAGATGAAGAAATCTTGTTTTGGGCTATTTCTCTCACACACGTGTGAAGGAAGGCTAGGGTTTCTTTCATTGGACTAGGGTTTTTCTTCTGCAGGTTCGATCTTGAAGAAGGAAGATAAAGAAGGTCACCAAAGGTCACATTGAGTCATCCTCAAGCACTAGAAGAAGGAGAAAAGCCAAGCGAAGGTGTGAGGAAGCCTTGGGAGGCAAGAACAAGCTCACATGTGTGGCAACAACTATTGCTGGGGGGTCAAAATTTCAGACCTACAGTAGAGGCCAAAGTTCTGAAGTTGGAGGTCGAAGTTGTGCTGCTGGAAGAGATTTGTCTGGGTTTGACTTGATCTAAGGAAGCACATCATTCAGAAGGGTTGGACTTAGTCTTGGAGGGTATTGGTCTTGGTCTAGATGTCATGGAATTTGTCAATTGAAGAATCTATAAGAAGAGAAGAGAATTACGGGTTTTCCTCAAGTGTAGAGATTTTGGCCCTGGCTTGAAGCCTACTTTTTGTGTTCTTGTGTACAATTGTTCTTCTTGTTTTGGTAGCTGTTTGATGATGCACAACCATAATAATAAGTGAAGAAGCTAATAAGTAAGAAAAATTAAAAAGACATCACAAGCAGTTATCAAGAAAAGAGAAATCACTCTAATCATTATCCTATAGATTTCTCAACAACCCTTTATGGACCCAGTGGACAGATGTGGACCCGATGGACAGATGTGGACCCGGATGGGAAAAATGATAAATGGGGTTGGAATGAGCGGAGGGAAGTGATGTATATGGTGTCGGGAAGCGGGACCACGCAACCAAAATTGGGATTTCTTATGTAGTGCCAAGCCTAAAGCTAATAGCTAGTAAAGGAGATCCCACGGGACTAGGATACAAGGCTAACCACCAAATTGGGCAAAGGAGACAAGAGTACAGACTTTGCCCACTCTTTCTACCTAATCTCCCCACCAATCCATGCCCAAATGTGTCCATGATAAGTAAGTAAAATTACTCACCTATACCAATGAAAAGCCATACCCTTGGGGTCGGGAAGCCAACCTTCAAACATACGATCATAACAGATGGGCGAGGGACCACATGGCTGGCTTAGGTGGCAGAGATAGTGGCACATTGAGCTATCTGGTGGCTGCAAGGGGCTACTGGTTGCCGACTAAGGAGCATCTAGGAGAAAATTTTTCTCCTATGGATATTACCCACAGGTGGTGGGTAACAGGAAGCATTGGATAGTTGGGTGCATGGACATCCAAAAATAGGAAGGAAGGAGTGTTCCTTTAACTCCATGGTAAATTGGATATGTGAAGAGATTGTTGAGGTGGTTAAGGAAATTATGAAGAGTAGGCAGCCCATATGGCCAAACCACAAAAGTATCGTTAACGAAACGATATTAACATATTGGTTTGTGATGCCATGAATTAAGGGCTATAGCCTTGAAATGCTCCATAAAGATATTTGCGCCAACAAGAGACAAGGAAGAACACATTGTTGTGCCTTTCGTCTGTTTATAGCAAGTGTCTTTAGAGAAAAAATGTAGAGGTTAAACAAATCTTAATGAGATTGAGGGTTTCAATGTCTACTAGCTTAGAGATCTTAAGGTTTCAAGAACATGGATTTTTGTGAAGAGGAAGATGGCATCAAAGCTAAACTCTTGCGAAATCAATAAAGCATATAGATCAGCGTGTTCACACTGCTCTAAAGACCCTCTTCCCCCCTCCCAGATCCCTCCTTTCCCGTCCATATATAAAAGGGACCACAGATTACATTTCAAAATTCTTAGCCAAAAAGAACATTAAAACCCTATAAAACCCTCAAGCAATTATTTAGGTCTCCTAAAGACAAGATGGATCCTATGCTTGGTCTCAGGGTCTACCTTATTCCCTAATCATGTGGCAGATCATATATTGGCCAAACTGGCAGGTCTTTTAAAACCTGTTTGAAGGAGCACATAGCCGTCGGGTCCTAAAATCTGCGCTAGCAAAACACTCCTTCAACACCAACACCTCATTAGCTTTGACCAAGCTTAAGATCTTGGTCCCTACTCCTTTCCAATCCACTTGCCTGATTCGGGAGGCCCTTGAGATCGAAGAATACTTTGAAAAATTTAATAAGGAAGATGGATATAAATTGAGCCACTCTTGGAAACCCCTGACTTTGTCAATATTTGACCCTCCTTGCTTTCCTTACCTGTTGTCCCCCCCTTGAATTGCTGAACCGATCACCATACCCCCAACGCTTATTTATTCTTTATCTGTCAAAAATCTTCATTTTTCCGAGGCTCCTTGTTCAAACCCCCCCCCAATCCTTTGGTACATTTCTTAAATCATGTTATTCCCTTATTTGGTTCCCTCTTTTCTTACTAGTGGATCTTCTTATTCTTCCTATTTATCTTTCTTCTTACATTCCTCTTTTTATAATGACCCCCTTTTTTACTTTAAATTAATTAATATCGAGGTCCATTATACCTCAATTTCTTAATATTCATGGGCCTCTCCTCCTTAAAAATCCCCTTTGATCCTTTTTAAATTTATTTATTTTTTTAATTGTAAAGCATCATTATTGATTATTTTAATAATTTAATAATATTATTAATATGTTTAATTACCCCCCTCCCCCCTTTTTTTCTTCTGATTTTAAATTCATCATTATTGATTTTTTGTTTTTTGTTTACAAAGTTGTTTGAGCCCCGAGATCACTGCACATTTAACTTTTGGCTTGAGAAACTGTGACCCAGGGGCATCTAAGTCGTCAAAATCACCCTAGGATCACACTCGGCCTGGGCCACACCAACTCTTAACATGGTTGGATTTTTGATCACAGAGTTTCAAATTGGTAATCTTCACATCATAGAGTGCCTTAACAATACCCCACCACTGTCTATTGTATGCCCTATGGGCTATTGATTTTTTGTTTTAAAATCATCATTATTTATTATTTATTTAATAATGTCAACCATTTAATAATAATATTATTAGCTTAACTTTTCTCACCTTTGACTTTTTTTAATACATTTTAATTTATTTTATTGTACATTATTCAAAATTTATTTTATTATTTCTTTGTTTATTATTCTAAGTTCACATCTTGAAAAGTTAAACATCAATTCTATCAATTGATATATATTTTAATATCTATTTTTCAATTAAATAAATCCTTATTTTAATATTCATTATTCAATTAAATATATCTATTTGATTTGTTTATTAATCTAATCCAAAGTAATTTTGGTCAAAGACTAATTCTCAGATATTGATTCTCTAGGTCAAAAATCCCAATCATTTGTGTATATAACTTTCATTTGAAAATTAATATTAACATTCACATCACTGTTTATGACACAAATCATATTCTATATATTCCTTTAGGCACTCCTTTCCAGTCCACCAAGGTTTGCTTCTGTCCTGATGATGGGTGGTGAGTCCACCCGAAACATTGGATGACTTAAAAATATACACAGTTGAATTCGAAAAGATTGATAGCCACGTGATGACTAGCTATGGAAACATACAAACCAAACAATTTGCAAATATTGCTAGCGAAAAATTGGCCTGCGGGGTGTGAGGTGGTTATTGACAGGTTGAAACGACACTTGGCTGGAGTAAGAGGCCAAGTAAATGCACCAAATGAAGTGATAGAGCGTATTAGAATAGAAATACTTAGATAATTTGAAAAACTTGAAGAGGAGAAGGCTAGGGAAAACATATTAAAAGAAGTTGCAAGGAGAGGCAACTTTTACTTATGAGAGCAAGTGCTAGTGGTGATTTCGAACTTGAAAACTATTCCTCTCTCGCTTCCACCAATCTGCATGACTACTTTTGTTATGTTCTATCCCCTCTTAAGTCTTACTGTCAACCTAAAAAGAAGAAGAACATTAAGAGCTATTTCATACCTTCGCTTGGCTTTGCCTCTGCTAGTGCCCCTCAACCAAGTCTAACTCAACGCACCTTAGATACCCATTGGAAGAAGCAATGCAAAGAAGTTGCTTTTGAATACATTGCCAGATGGTGGTATGATGTAGATATCCGCTTCAATGCTGCCTGTGCTCACCTTATTACTAAGCTATGTGGCAATCCGCTGTCGCTGTGGGAAAGGGATTCAAAGGCCCTGACATGCATGAATTGAGGGGATCCCTTTTACAAAAAGAGATTATGTCCATAGAGGAATATTTGAAGGAGTTTAGAGAGCCATGGGCCAATACAGGTCGTTCCATCATGTTAGATGGATGGACTGATGGAAAGAATCGTACTATCATAAATTTCGTTGTCTCTTGCCTTCAAGGAACGATGTTTTGAAATTAGTAGATGCATCTGATAGGGTGAAAGATGCAAACATGTTATTTGAGATTTTGGATGAGATGGTTAGGATAGTGAGGGAGCAAAATGTTGTTTAGGTCATTGTAGATAATGCTTCAAACTATATTCTTGTTGGTAAGATGCTAGAGTCCAAATATAGGACCATATTTAGATTGCATGTGCTGCACATTGCATAGATCTCATGCTTGAGGACATAAGCAAAATCGATTGGCTAGAAAACACTATGGTGCATGCTAAGTGTATTGCAAAATACATCCACAACCAACCATGGGTATTGAGCCCAATGAGGAAAAACGTCGGGGGCAAGGAGCTTGTTAGTTTTGGCATCACAAGATTTTCTATTAACTTCCTCACATTGCAATCCCTCATTTCCCAATCACAAAACTTGCGAAAAACCTTTTTTCTTTGGTGATTGGAATGTGTCTTGGTGGGCTCTTAGATAAGATGGGAAATACACCAAAAAGAAAGTTTTTGACAACATTTTTTGGAAAAAAGCATAAGATATTGTGAAAACTCGGGAGCCCCTTGTTAACTTGTTGTGGTTGGTAGGTCGGGAAAATTGGTCATGGGCCACATCTATGAGGCTATGGATCGAGCAAAGGATTATGTATGAGCAACCTACAAGGATAGAGTAGGTAAGTATGGGCCTATTTAGGAGATAATTGATAATAGATGGAACAGTCAACTTCATCACCCTATACATGCAATTGGGTATTTCCTAAACCCAAGGTATCATTACAAAGCTTGGTTAGAAGAAGATCAAACCAGGGAGGTCAAAGATGGGTTGTATGAGTGTTTGGAACACATGGTCCCTGATGAGTCTGAGCAGTTGGAAATACATTGATAGATTGGTGCTTTCACTAGGGCCACAAATACATTTGGCAAAAACCTAGCAAAAATTACAAGAGACGTGGACCAACCAGGTAAGCAATTTGATTTTTTTTTAAAAGTTTAGTTGTTTAAAATTTTAACATTAAATACTTGACTTTTCAGCCAAACGCACAATCTAAATTGTTGCACAATGAATTAACTTTAGTCTTTGTCTTTGCAGCTCATTGGTGGAAGTCATTTGGAAATGAATGTCCTCAATTGCACAAAAGTTTGCAGTTAGAGTCCTCAGTTAAACTTGTAGTGCTTTTGGGTGTGAGTGCAATTGATCTGTTCTTGAGCAGATTCACACGAAGAAGAGAAGCCGTGGAACAAAAATGTTTAAATGATCTCATCTTCATGCAATACAGTCTTAGAGTCTTAGTCTAAGATACCATCAATTGCATAATAAAAGACCTGGTATAGATCCCATTTTTGGATGATGTTGATCCAACTTCAAAATGGGTAGAGGAGACTCAACTAGCAGAGTCTGATGCTGATTTTGATATTGATGCCATGGAGTTGGGGGAGGGGGGTTGATCCCAATGCAGATCCAATAGTCGGACTAGGAGTTGAAGGAAGCGGAGCACCAAGTATGGCACATGCAAGTACTAGTTGTGCAATTCGGCCAACTCATCCTTCTGCTAGTCCTAGTAGTAGTACTACTACTACCGAGGTTGTAGATGTCCCTGAGGAGTCTGAAGACTTGAGCCAGAAGATGTTTTTGTAGCTCCTGTTGATGATCCCATTTCTAGTAATTGTGTGAGTTTGATGAGTGATCATGTTGATCAGTGATTTGTAGCAGGTCAATGGCCCAGTAGCTTGTAGCATGATTTTTGGACTCTAGAGGCCCTTTAGAGCCATATTGATTATGTATTTTGTTGCTGATATGTATTGCACTTGGTACCACTTTTGATATACTCACCATTAAGAGTAAACTTTGCATATTTTGTCTCTAATGGTTTAGAATCATTTTTTTTTTGTTCATTAAGATTTATTTTATGTATTTTTTTGAAAACTGAGTGATTGAGTCTGAGTAGATCCGAGTCCAAGTTGAAACCCGAATTAGTGGGTGGCTGATTAAAGTCCGAGTCTGAGTTTTAAAATCATGGAGTGAAGTGACACAGAGCCAGTCACATTGTGAAGCAAAGAAAGGCACGTACAGAAAGGGGGGTTGATCCCAATGCAGATCCAATAGTCGGACTAGGAGTTGAAGGAAACAGAGCACCAAGTATGGCACATGCAAGTACTAGTTGTGCAATTCAGCCAACTTATCCCTCTGCTAGGCCTAGTAGTAGTAGTACTACTACCGAGGTTGTAGATGTCCCTGAGGAGTCTGTAGACTTGAGCCAGAAGATTTTTTTGTAGCCTCCTGTTGATGATCCCATTTCTAGTAATGGTGATGAGTTTGATGAGTGATCATGTTGATCAGTGATTTGTAGCAGGTCAATGGCCCAGTAGCTTGTAGCATCATTTTTGGACTCTAGAGGCCATTTAGAGCCTTATTGAATATGTATTTTGTTGCTGATATATATTGCACTTGGTACCATTTTGATATATTCACATTAAGAGTAAACTTTGCATATTTTGTCTCTAATGGTTTGGAATCTTTTTGTTTTTTTGTTCATTAATATTTATTTTATGTATTTTTTTGAAAACTGAGTGATTGAGTCTGAGACTCTGAGTAGATCCGAGTCCAAGTCGAAACCCGAATTAATGGGTGGCTGATTAAAGTCCGAGTCTGAGTTTTAAAATCATGGAGTCAAGTGACACAGAGCCAGTCACATTGTGAAGCAAAGAGAGGCACGTACTGAAACTTCATAGCAAAATGTGTTGCAGACTTGTTGCTGCCTTTCAAGTGTGAAACCACACCAGATGCGAGGTTATAGGTTGAACTTTGCACTCAGAAATAAACCTTTAAGAAAAGTCCAGTTCAGCCCAGAATAATAAAGACATTCCGCGCAGATATTTGTGTCCAGAGATTGACATTCAGTTGCCATCCAAAGAGGGGTTTTATTTCTTGTGCTAATTTTGGTTGTATTTCTCGAGAAATTCCCCATGTTTCTCAAGAAACAGAACTTTTTCTTTGAGAAACGGTTCTTGAAACACAGGTGAAACATGTTACCCATTAATAAATGGAAAATGCATGCTGGAAATGACATTTCTGACACATTTCCCTTTTCTGACATGTTTTTCGTAACAGCCCCCAACTTTCACGTATCTGGTAACTCCTCTTCTAAGTTCCGTTCCTTTTGACTAAAGTTGCTTCATCCAGTGTCTAGGAAAAAATTATGCTTGTTTTTAAACATAGGCAGTTTCTCTGAGAAATGGCTTGTGAAACACAGGTGAAACTCTTTATGCATTGAGAAACAGTAAATGTACCTGAGAAGCAACATTTCTGATGCATTTCCTGTTTCTGACAGATTTTTTGCAGAATCACCTCCATACCATAATGTATTGGGTAACTAGGCTTCTCAATTCCATACCTTTTGAGTGAATTTGCTTCATCCAGTGTCTAGGAAAAAAATTCTGTTGCTTGCTCTTAACTTTCATTCTTTGACGTTTACCTGCATTTGGTGACTGTGAGTTTATCCAGGTTCTAATTCTTCAAAATCTAGCATGAGAGGGATCTTTTTCTTCCCTGTTCATTCATCCTCTGAGCTTCTTTTCTTCTCTAATGCTCTTGCTCTGTCTTCCTTGGAGTGGTCTTTTTTACCATTTTTTTGTCCACCAGATTGACCATATCCTCCTTCGAGAGCTTGCCCAGATGATCCCTTTCACGACTCTCATAATTGCCATGGTTTATTTTTGTACTTACCTTGTATCTCCTGGAAAGCCACATGATACGTCCTCTTCTGTTTGACAGAAGAAACTGCCATCCTTTCAGTTATATGAAACTAAAGGGTCTGATCATTAAAGAACCAAGGCCATCAATGCTTGGGAAGGGTTCTGAGACCATCCTCCTCCCTTGATATATAAATCAATTAAGCCATCCCAGTTCTTTCTTTTTATTCTAAAGCTATTATATTAGCCACTTTATCTGCAAAATTATTTTTGATTTGTTTGACATTACAGAAATCATATTGGACAGATCTCTTAGTATGTTTGGGGTTTCCTTTAATAGTGGACTCAGTCCTCATCATTCATCATTTAGATTGAAATTACCTTCCATTGATTGGATTGCTATATTTGAGCCAGCTGCAATGATTGGGTGGTTTATTGCTGCACTCTTTACAACATTTGGTCCCTAGAATAATCTCAGGATCAAGGCCCAAAATTTACATAAACTGTAGTTGTTTCTCCAAGACAACCAGTAGGTCCAGAGGATAAAACCCTGCTCATCCTAGTCTCTCCTGACTTCCCTTCATGTACTTTAAATATGCTCTCAAAATTCAGGGTTCAAAATCCCATAGGAGGATGAGATAAGATCAATTTTATTAAATGTCCAATGAATGACCAGAGAAGTAACTCAATGAGATTAAAAGAGTACATCCAGTGAAAATTAAAAGTGGGAGTGTGGAAGAAACTCCCAGATCAATGCTAAAAGCTGAAAAAGACAAAGTGAGAGTGTGGAAGAAACTCCTAGATCAATGCTAAAAGCTGAAAAAGACAAAGTTTGAAGTGTCTAGCTATGGGAAGAAATGTCTAGCTAATATAAAGTATATGGTAGAGTGCCAGTACAACAGAAATTCTATAAAAGATATAAAAACTGAAGAACTGCTGGTGCTGGGCTGAAGAGAGGATATCAAGGTCGGCTGGTGCTGACTGCCAAGGATGAGTGGGACTGGTAGGTTCCTCATCAGAGTCATCAATAATTGTTGAAAGACTGATGCACTGGTGGAGAGCTCCACGGATCCTACCTCATCATCTTGGGGAGCACTCTTCTGTTCTTTACCAGAAACTTTCTGAAGGCATGTTAATTGTTATGAAACATTTTCGAGGTTTGTTTTTCGCTACAACTTCAGTCACACCTAAAAGTGAAATAAAGATTCATTCAAGGCATTTTAAATGCCATGTCATGACCAACTGACTTTACTTGGTTTTGGTCTGCTGGAGCTGGCTGCTGAGGATAAGTGAGACCATTTTGTAGGTTCCTCATTAGAGTCATCAACAATTGTGTAGGGGCCGATGCTCTGTTGGAGAGGTCTGTGGGTCTTACCTCATTATCTTGGAGCACCCTTCTATCCTTCACTAGAAACTTTCCATGGCATGATCATAATTATGGAACATTTTCAAGGTTTTGTTTCTAGCTACAACTTTTATAAATATTTCTGGGAGAAGTCCCACCTAAAAGTTGAAATAAACATTCATTAAAGACATAAATGCCGCCACATGATCTAATGAACCATGCAGTTTCCACTTTTGCAGAAACAAAAATGAATTTTACTTGTATATTTTATAAATTTAAACTAAATGTTTATTTTATGTATTGAACATGTCATATTTCTTTGCATCAGTATTAATTTTAGAGATAGATTGGTTTTGGGTGTTTCTGGATTTTATTGTCTTTTCAAAACTGTATCAGATCTGATGAAGGGATGTCCAAAATCATTGCTGCTGTTAGATATGCTGATTTATTAGGCCTAGGATCTATATCCATTGGTGGATGTATTGTTGTGTCAACAATATGACTTTATACATGATGTAATTGTAGTAAGAATAAGTTGTAGTTGGATGAGTAAATTAAATTTATGTGCAATAAGGTTTAATCAGGGTTTACATCTGTGTGCTTTGACTGACGATATAGTTTTGAAGCTTTTCATCTTTTACTAAACTTTTTGTTGAGATTTTTTTTTTTGAATTCTTAATTGCATAAACCTTCTGATCTTTTGTTGTTTGGATAAGAATAGAATGTAGGGCCTTCTGCATGGGCTGGTTATTTGTACTATACTTTTTATGATATTTGTTGGAACCTGCAGATATTTACCTGTGGGTGAGCCTCCATCTCCAAGGGCAGCACATACTGCAACTGCAGTGGGTACCATGGTTGTCATTCAGGTAGAAAATTAATGGAAGGATCACTCTACACTTCCAGGCTAAATAAGTTACAAATTCTGGCGAACTTAGAATGCTTTTACAATTCTGTTATTCTATAAAATTTTTAACGCTAGCATTTTCTAGTTATGCTTGTTGTTAGGGCTGACCAGGCAAATCGTCTTCTAGGGTGGCATTGGTCCTGCAGGGCATTCTACCGATGATTTATATGTGCTTGATTTAAATCATTCAAAATTCAAATGGCATAGGTATACATTGCTTGGTATCTGATTCACATATATCAAATTACTCTAAATAGGACTTCTTTTGGATAAGGTTTGAATGCAAATATTTGTATTTTAGGGTGGTTGTGCAAGGACCTGGGCCAGGACCACGCTATGGGCATGTAATGGACTTGATTGCTCAACGATACCTTGTAACCGTTAGTGGAAATGATGGTAAGCCATAATAACTTGAAATTGTTTCATGTGATTTAGCATACTTGCTAATTTCCTTGAAAAACTCTGTAGTTTGAAAATGCCACAGAAAGCACACCTTTCTTGTTACAGCTTCATTGTTAGATGACTGTTAGTTTTAGAGCTATGATGTTAAGATCAACATTCTTACAGGGAAGCGGACATTATCTGATGCATGGGCACTGGATACATCACAGAAGCCATACCGGTGGCAGAGGCTTGAACCAGAAGGAGATATGCCATCTGCGAGAATGTAAGTTGTCCTTGTTTTCTCAAGTTACATAGTGTTATGAATTTGTGTTTGATTAGATTATGATTTTGATTAAAATATTGCTAGTATTTGTGTCTGAATTATGAGATTAGTGTCTAACAGCTGTATTTGAAACTCGCAAGATGGCATGTTAGTAAGCACACCTTTCGTTTGCATTTTCTTGCATGAGTTTTTCAACTTTTCCTATGGCCTGTTGTTTCCCATTTTTACAGGTATGCAACAGCTAGTGCACGTGCAGATGGAATGCTGCTGCTGTGTGGAGGAAGGGATAGTTCTGGTCTGGTGAGATATATTTAAACTGCGAGCTACTTTTGTTAATGCTTAGTATGGTGGGAGCCCTTTTCTGCTGAATCAAATCTATAGAATGTTTTTCCTGAAGAAAACCTTGCGGCATCCTCTCTTCTCTGGAATATTCGGATGGAGGGTGGTTCAACTGCCAGCCACAATAGTGACAGTAACCCAGAGGAACTTGACTGGATTTGAACCTGTGATATTTGGGCTGCTTTTCAGTCTCTCCAATCTCTGCACACCATGCAGTTCTCGCATCAACCTGTCCTGTGGTTAATCTGTTATCTATAACCAGTCTAGCCTCCAGTCCAACCTCCTCCTCTTCCCAGCAGCTGAACGCCTCTTCCATCCATGCCATCCCTTTTATGCTTGTTGCTCAAGCTAGTTGGAAGGTGAATGGCCTTCACAATCATTTCCCGAAGAAATAGTTATGGTCCAAAGGGTGGTAGACCCATTGATTCACATTTTGTTGAATTTGACTGTTTTTGGTTAGAGGTCTGATTGTGGTGAGAGCATTTGTGAATGTAAAGTGTATTTCCTGTGTTTGATTTCCTAGAGAGCCTTGTATACTGTAAAAAATACCATTAATAATAATAACCAGAGCAAGATGTTTTTGAAGCCGGAGTTTTTCCGAAGATGGGTTTCTCCAGGGTATATTTTGTGTCTCTGTGAGTGATTGCACAGCTATTTCTGTTCATAGGCTCATAAAAAAATTCTTATGCACAGTAGGTCATTAAAGCTTTCTGTTTAGAGTTCTTTTCATTCTGCATTAAGATCTGCGCTGGCAAATCATTTGGTGATAGGACTTTGATTATAGATAAGACTTAGGGACCGAGTCTCAGTAATTCCTCCCTGCTTAGAGGAGTCATCTTTGAATTCTATTGTAGTCGATGTACAACATTATCCTTGGGGTTTGTCTAGTTGAGGTCTTGTTACAGAATCTGGTTCTTACTGAAAATTGAGTGTTTGAACCACTGGCAGAACCCTGTGTCAATTGAGAGAGGTTCATGGAGGAAAATCATTGAAGAGCCTTCCGCTTAAGAATAAAACTAGTAGAAGCATGCTAAAATTCAAGAAGGAGAAACCCCAATGTAAAATCCGTTGTATACATTGTAGAAGGGACATGAATAGGAGGAACTACACAAGTAGTTATGTTTGCTAAAGTGTGTAATTTATTTTGCTTAAGAGTTGAGGTGCATGGGAACAAGGAGCTGAGGGAGTCCTTGCCGATGAAAATGGTAGATCAATTGGTACAAGGGTTGCTTCTCCTTTCTTAAGCGCAAATCACCTGTGAGAATGTCCAATGCATTATCTAGAAGTTTTCTGATAGGATAGAAGACTATTAAAGCATCTTTGGATGGAGAAATGGAGAGAGATCCATTGAAGGTAGGAATTGCTTGAGAAGATGGTGTAGAGGCTTGTTGGGCGAGTCTCCAATATTACTTGGTTTCCGTGTAGTGGATCTGTAAAAGTTCAGCGTGTTTCATCTGTTTCAGCAACTGGAAAAACTATTAGTGAACTATCCTCTTTGAAAAATAGTAGGCACATGAATGGTTGGCAGGTGAGGATGCCTTTGCTCATGAAATTCTTCATGTTTGCTTGCATTTACCAAGGATAATTTAGAGGGGACACAAGTTTTTGGGGCACCATGAAGATGGAATTTTTAAAGGAAATCCGAAAAGTAGGCATGAAAGATACCAAGTTGGGCTTTCAGTGAAATTTCAAGGGGTTTGGAAATGAAGCAAAAAAGGGGCCAAAATTTACTATCCAAGATCATAGTTGTTTCTGCTAGCCAGTAGCCACTAGGATCCATGCAATTGTCAAAGATTGTCCAATAGATATGAATGATGTGAATACACTAGCTGATCTAAATATCATTTCATTGGGATCTTATGATATCCTAATTGGAATGGACTGGTTGGACGATTATCATGCTGTCCTAAATTGCCATAACAAGACTTTCACTTGTCTTAATGAAAGGGAAGATAGAGCATTGTACAAGGAATTCGAAGACCAATTTCTATAAGGGAGATTTCAGCCTTATAGCTGAAGAGATGATTCTGGAAATGATGTCAATTGTTTGGAACTCATGTGGAAGAGCCAGAACAGACCAAAGGGCCAAGTATTTTCCAGTGTTATAGGAGTTTGAGGATGTATTTGAAGAAATACTAGGTTTACCACCAAATAGGATTATAGACTTCTCTATTGACCCAATGCTTGGAACTGCAGTATCTCAAACACTCCTTATAGAACGAGCACATCTGAATTAAACGAATTACAATTGTAGGCATAAGAGATGTGGAAGAAACAATATGTATAGCCAAGTGTCTCAACTTGGGGAGCACTAGTTCTTTTTGTGAAAAGGAAGGATGGAACATTAAGTCTGTGCATTGACTTTAGACAATTGAATAAAGCCATAGTAAAGAATAATTACCCTTTATCTAGAATTGATGACCTCTTTGATCAGCTAAGAGGTGCAAAGATATTTTCAGAGATAGTCCTGAGATCAAGATATGACCAAGTGAGAATCAAGGAATAAGACATCAATAATACAACTTTTACAACAAGTATGGGCATTATGAATTTCTAGTGGTGCCATGTGGATTGACTAATGCAACTAATGAACTGGTTGTCTATATGTGCTTGATGAATGGCATATTTAAAAGTTGTTTGGATAATTTTGTCATTGTCTTGGATGGCATGCTTATCTATTCTAAGTTAGAAGAACATGAACATCACTTGAGATTGGTGCTACAAGTGCTAAGGGAGCATCAACTACATGCCAAGTTGAGCAATTGCTTTTTCTACCAAGAGCATGTAATGTCCTCTTCTAATTAAATTGCCCAAGGGAGGACAAAGTAGCCTATCCAACCTCGTAGGGTAGAGTCATTTATAAAGGGGGAACCCATTATTCAATGTTATTGGGGTAACATATGGTAAATTTTGGGTAATTGGAGGAAAACTTGTGAAAGAAACCAAATTTGGGACAAAATGGAGGGAAACTTGTTAGCCCTTCAAATTAAAATTAGGAGAAGAGACCCCAAAGGGAATCTATAAATAGGAGAGAGGAGAATCATTTTTCTCATCATGGATTGTTGATATTCTCTGACTTGTGAGCTGAGGCTCTTGAAGGGTTTTAAGACCCCTTTCTTTTTGATTGGTTTCGGTTGTGAAAGATTCCACCCGTGCCAATTCCTTTTGTCTACTCTCTTTCACAAAATTTTTCTGAGTCATCTTTCATATGTTTTTGGCAATCAAGGGAGAACTTATGTGGATTGGCTTGTTTGGGCAACTAAGGAGCAATTCTGTGGCAACAAAATCTGTCCAAGACAATTCTAGGGATAACGAAGATCATATCTGGGCTGCAAACAACCTTTTCTGTGGCAGCGGATTCATTCAAGGAAGAGATCTGGGCAATTACTTTTCTTTAAAGACATTTCTGCGGCTTAATTTGTGGTAGTGTATAAACTTTGGTGCTAAACCTAAGTTGACAGATCCCCCCTTTTAGGGCTTGATCTATGGGAAGTATTTTTGAAGCAACAATGTTGTTTTTCTGTGGTTCTAGGGCACTTAACTCCCTTGATCCTCTGTCCTTGTGGCTGCAATCCATTTGAGTGAGATCTCCTGTGGCAGTGCATGGATGTGAGGCTCTATTAGACAAGCAAACGACATCTCTGTGGCATCGAGGGTAACTAGTTCAGTTTGGGCAGAACATTACCATCAAAGCCAGTGACACACTTGTGATAGTGGATAAGGTTTGAGGTCATTTGTGACAACATTTTACTGTCTGTGGTAATTTTGTGGCAAGCCCTAGTTTGTGGCACAAACTGTGGCAGTATTAGAGAGCGGGGGTTCTGTTGGAGGCAACAGATCCCTTCTGGGGTCACTTTGTAACAACAGAGCTGGGTTGAGGGGTTAAGAAAGTCAGCAGGATCTTTTTGGATGGTTTGAAGAGTTTTGTTGGGGTATTTCACGTGGCAGTGACACCCTTTTGAGGAACCAATAGTTGCAACGGATATCTACTGAGGTGGTAGATTCTCTTTTACAGTCAGGTCTGGGAAAGTGAGATCCATTAGGGCACCCTGAATAGTAGTAAGGTGCAACTAAGCAGTAATGGTATTGCAAGGAGGTTTCCTAAGGTAGCCATGAATCTAATGTTGAAAAGTGTAACTAGGTTCGGTCTTCATAATGACATGTAATTGTGATTTTTGTAAATGATGTAAAGAAAAAAATAAAACTATTATCGTAAGGCTTGCTTCATGGGTTTCATGAGCAAGGGATTTTATTTTTATATGGCTCCCATTGTGAGCCCTTAGGATTTGTCAAAAGAGTCAATGTCATGAAGAACCCTTCTTGGGCATGTTACAATGTATATGAGTCTATAGGATTGTCAAGTAGCCCTCCAAAGACAAGCACAAAGTTCTCCTCTTCAAGTCGGCCGCAAGTTAAAGTGAAGAACTCATGTCGGCTTCACCTAATGAAGACACACTTATTCGAATGCACATGTCAACTTATTTATGTTGGACAAACCACTATATATGTGTGTGAAGGGTCTTTGAATTACCACTGAAAAACAAGTTCGGATCTCTTTGAATTCGGGTGGCCTAGTGCAAAGATAGGTTTAGATATCTTTGTAATTTGTATAGGAGATTACAGTGACATAGTTTGGTGAGGAGACTACAATTTGGTGTTGAGAGAAGACTACAGTTCGGTGTTGAGAGAAGACTACAATTCGATGATCTCAGAAACCTACATTTCAGTACAATTTTTGTTTAGATGAAGGGGTCTTGGTGCTACCACAGGAAGAAGGATCTAGTGCTAACTTTGCTCAAGTCACAATCTTGGTGATATCACAGTTTGGGCATTGTTGCAGTTCATGAAGTCTTGGTGGTCCTATAAATTGATAAGATCTTGGTAATGAAGATCTCAGCGCAATGATGAGGTCTTTGATGATATTACAGTGATGTATTTTGGAGCCATCTCATTGCTATCATAGTGAATGTCTCAGTGATGTAGTCTCAGTGTTACGAAGTGAAAGAGGAATCAAGAAGACAAAAAGAGCAAAAGGTTGATAGTCAAGCGAACTAGCGTCTTGGTCTTGGAGTGGCTAATAGGTCAAGGGCCTTGGTCTTGGTATTTTTCAATTGGAATCTCTATAAGAAGAATTTGTGTGGGTTCTCCTCTCAAAAAGTGAGAGGTTTTGGCCCTAGCTCATAGCCTACATTCTGTGCCTCTTGTCTACTTATGTTCATGCATTGGTAGTTGTTTGATGAAGAACACTAATAACTAAAGAAAAGAAGATCCTAATCTAAAGAAATGAAAAATACTCTTAAGGAATTACTAATGGAAGACAAATCACCTAATTATTGTGTATTAAATAGTACATGAATAGTGTTGTTGATATCTCATATTATTGTTAAAGGTTCTCATTTTTTTTTATACTATAAGATTGGCAAGTGTAACAATACTATTATAGATTGGTAATCAGCTATTTGTTTAAATTGTCATGCATTCAATATCATACCTGTTTGAAATACTATGATGCAAGCTTAGGATGCAATTTTGTCATGTGCACTTTTCATCCCTAAGGGAAAAATTTCTCCAAGGGATATTACAATGGTTAAAATTTATCAAAGTTGTGCATTTTGCCAGCTTATGAGCATACGAACCCTGGATGTTTCCGAAAGACAGGGAGAAGGTTATAGTCTGGAAGAAGAGCGGTGTGCACAACTCAGTGATGGAAGACAAGGAAGATTAAGAGAACCTTTTTAGCATCTTGAATGAGCTGTCAAGGGGGCAACACCAGATAGCCCAACTGTTAGCACAAGGGCAACCATAGATGGCCGAAGGACCGCAACAAATGACATAGATTTTTGCCCAAGTCATGCCAAATCTAAACATTATAGGTAACATTGTTGCTTGTGGAACTAATGGTGGTAACTGGGGTTTTACTGAGGGGAACATCAACCATAATCCTAGCTTCTTCAATATATTTACACAAGAAAACACCGAGGCAACTAGTAGAAGGAACTATAGGCCTCTACTACCCTAGTTTCTAGATGGTCAGGGGGCAACAAACCATGGAGCAACAGAACATAATGGAGACTTTACAGAATATTTTCAGGAGTATGCATCAATAGGGGAAGATGTACGAATAACCATGACTTCTCATGAGTTTGTTGAAAAGTTGTGAAGGAATGGATTCCTTGATTTGTACCTTAATTCAAGGAATCAAATTTTGTGATCTTCCTAGTCATGTACGAGTTCCAGTGATGTGGACGAGTTCAAGAAGCAGTTTGACTAGTGCGAGATTGTGGAGGACCGAGTTATCTGTTCTCTAGTATGAGTTAGTTTGGGAATTGAAAGAACAAGTGGAATTAGCCTCCTAAATTTTAGGAGGAACTAGTTAACATCTTGTGTTAACTTTTATTAACTAGAAAAGCACCAGTTCAACTTCCCAAACATAGAACTTACTAAGAATAGCCAAATCAAAGTGCTTATAAGGAGATCAAAGGCACAACTTGTATACATAATTGAGCACGAGTTTGTGAGCTTGTGGAGGAACGAGCCAAGAAGTTTTCTCTTGTGCGAATTGTTGGAGAAGATTTCCCTTGGAAGTTCGCACGAAAATAGGAGAATTTCCTATTTTTTAGGAGCTAGGAATGTGTTAGGAAATAGGGGCCTATGTCTTAAGGAATGCACAAGGATTTCGCGTGGAGTGTGGGCAAATCAACATTCCAACCGGTGTTTCAAGCCTAGTTTAAGGCATGAAAAATATTATATTTTTTGATTTAGAGAACCTTGTTATAAGAGATCTGTAGTTTATTCTTGTTCAATAAAATTTTGAATCCAGAGGGTTTTCCCAGTTGGGTTCCCTAAAAAAATTGTGTTGTTGAATCGTGTAATTGTGCTTTTAATTTCTGTTCGTATTCCGCTGCATCTAGTAGAGAAATTATTTCTTTCTTCAGATAGTTCATATTAGCAGACATTTTGTGGATTTTCTACATGGTCTCAGAGTTGCGAACAGGAATTGACCAACACGGTCTTCAAGGTTGAAAGATGACAACTCACACAGGATTAGGGTTGACAGAGCATGATTCACTGGATGGTGCTTCAAATTTTGGTGATTGGAAAGTTCGGATATTGTTCTTGTTGGACGAGTTTGGGTTGAAAGAATTTGCTGAGAAAGGTGTTGCAACTTGCAACACCTTCAGATCCAGACAAGTTGAGGCTTTTCCAAAGGCAGATGGCCAAGACCAAGAGGATATTCCTGGATGGACTTTGGGATCATGTAGTCCCACATGTTGCAACCAAAGATACAACTATAAGGAAATGAGGGATGCCTTAGTCCAACTCTACTAGAATCCTTCCAAGAATCGGAAGATGGTCCTCAAAGAGAAGCTAAGGACAATCAAGATGCAGAAGGGTGAGAGTGTAACTGCCTATCTCACCAGAATTCAGGAAGTCCGTGATGAGCTAACAACTATTGGAGAAAAACCTGTGGACATAGAGCTAGTGCGTGTGGCTTTGAATGTGTTTACCAAAGATTGGCATATTTTTGTTCAAAGTATTATTTGACAAGATAAGTTGCAAGATTGGGAAAACCTATGGAGTGACTTCACTCAGGAGGAGCTAAGGCTCAAACTAGTTGAGACTTCTAGCAACAATGGCAAGGGTTCCAAGGGCGAGAAGGAAGAGAAGAATCTTGCTCTTACAAGTAAAGCCAAAGGGAAGAAAGGGAAAGGGAAGAGTGAGAACAGTTAGAAGAATGACAAGAAGGAGGATCTAAGTAAGATCAAGTGCTTCCATTGTCATGAGTTTGGACACTTCGCTTCTAAGTGCCCTAATTGGAAGAAGGGGTTGAATAAGGAGCATGTAGCTACGTCAACTGAGGTAGATGAGTTTGCCTCTCAGTTTGAGAAGGATTTCTCATTAATAGCTTGCATGGCAAGTTTATTAGGGAGCGACACATGGTATATTGATTTAGGAGCCTACTTCCATATCACTAGGAAGAGGGAGTATTTCAGCCAGTTGAATGAGAAGGATATGCAGGTGAATATTGAGCTTGGAGACAATGACAAGTAAGAGGGAGTTAGGTAATTCTCTTCATCTCAAAGATGTTCTCTACGTCCCAGGGTTGAAGAAGAACCTGGTTTCTGTAGCTATCCTTGAGGATAAAGGTTATGATGTCACCTTCAACAGAGGTAAGGCTTACCTCAAGCATCTAGCTTCAGGAGCAGTGAAGTAGATAGGTGTGAGGGTGAAGAATCTCTACAAGTTGCAGGTAGAGATAGATCCAGCCTTGAGCAGCAAGGCAGGATTTGCAAATGTTGGTGAACTTTGGCATAGGCGCATGGGGCACTTGCATCGTGAAGCGCTGAAGATTCTTCAACAGATTGCCACAAGATTACCAGTAGGAGGTCTTGACAAGAGTGGAGAGTAAAAGGGATGCATGCTTGGCAACTATGCCAAGTCTTCTTCCCTTGGTTAGGATAGCAGAGCCAAAGCGAATTTGGAGCTGGTGCATTCAGATGTGTGCGGGCCCTTTTCTTCTCCATAACTAACGAGGCGCAAGTATTATGTTACTTTTATTTATGATTTTTCTCGGAAAACTTGGATTTATTTTATGAAAAAGAAAGATGAGGTCTTAGATAGGTTCATGTAGTTTAAGTCCTTGGTAGAGAAGCAGCCTGGGAAGAAAATCAAGGCAATGAAAAGTGACAATGGTGGAGAATATATCTCTAATGCCTTAAAGGAATTTTGTGCAAAGAAAGGTATTATGAGAGAGTTGATAGCACCTCACAACCATAGTTTTAAAAATCAGAATCGGTTATCGAACCGGTCCACCTAATAAACCGGGTTTCAAACTGGAACCGGTCAAACGACATTGGTTAGATCTCAATGAACTAGTTTTTAAAAAATACATGAAATAATTAATTTTAAATGAAAAAAACTATTTTTAAGATTTAAAACCATCATTCCAAACCAATAGAGACAAAATATGCAAAATTTGCTTATTTATATACCATGTAAACATGAATATCTCAAAATGGCACCGAGGGAAATACATATCATTGACAAAATACATAAGCAATTATTGAAGAATGTAACTAGGTTCAGTCTTCATAATTGTACTTGAAGTCAAAATATAATATATTTGTCAAAAGAAAGAAAAAATAATTTTTATTATTATTGAATTGACTTGTTAAAGCATGAGTTTCATGCTTGGGTCAATTGTTATAGGTCAAGCCTCCATTGTAGGCTTTAGGATTGTTTATTTGGGTCAAAGTCAATTTGTTGATTGGTCAAAGACTCCTCCATCAAGTCTCCTTCTGTTAGCTTCAAATAGATCATCATCAAGTCGACTACATTCAAGTGAAATCATGTCGGCCTAACCTTAAATGAAGACACAATTGTTCATGAAGTCATGTCGGCCTATTTCAAGAAGAAACCACTATAAATGCAAGCTTAAGATTTTCACTCAAAAAACAAGTTCGGACAAGGTATTTCAGAGAAAAAGTTTCGGTGTCATTGCAGGAGCTCGGATAAGGAACAAGGATGATTTTGGTGCTATTCCATTCACAGTTCGGTGCCACCACAATAACCACAGTTCGGTAATCACAGTTCAGAGCTATCACAGTGAGAAGGGCTTGAACGTCTCACAGTTTTAGTGTCATTACAGTGTGATGCTACCACATTAAGAAGGGTTTGGTGCCTCACAGTTTCAGGGCCATTATAGATCGGTGTTACCATAGTGTGAAAGTCTCTATACTGCCACAAAGAAAAGGTCACGACGCAACTACAGTAATGAGGTCTTGTTATAATTACAGTGATTGAGGTCTCATTATAATTACAGTGACAAGATCTCAGTGTTACAATGATGAGGTCTCGGTGCTATTATGAGGTCTTGGTGCATCACAGTGACAAGAATTCAATGCTAACACAGTGACATGGATTTTGGAATGCAAACTCATTGAAAGGAAGAACAAACAAGGATGACTTGATGGAGGGAGTATCGAGTCTAAGTTGTAAGGGTCTTGGTCATCTCATCTTGAATCTACTGAAGGAAGAATTTGGACTGGGTTTTCCCCTAGAGTGGGGTTTTTTCACTGTCAGTGTGCCTACAGCTTGTGTTATCTTCTATTTGTTGCTTGGAATTAGTCTTGATAACAAGAAAAGATAATTCAAAAGAACAAATAATAATAATGAGAAACATCAAAAGATAATGCCATAATAAGAGAAATCATTTAACTGCCTCTTTCGATTTCTCAACATCAGTGAGGCTCTAAATGGCCTATAAAGTAAAAAAATAATGCTACAAGCTATGGGGCCATTGGCCTACTACAAGACTACAAGTCTACTAGTACATATTAGTGATCAACATGATCATTCCTCATCATGATCAAATTCATCACCACTACTAGACACAAGATCATTAACAGGAGCTACATAAACATCATCTGGATCAGAGTTTCAGGATGCCTCAGCCTCATCTGCAACCTTAGTTGTAGCACTGCCACCAATAACAATAGAAGTGGACCTAATGGAAGGACGACTTGGTCGTGCTACATGATGACTACTCCAAGCCTCCAAGATGATTACTCCAACAAAAACTCAACACTCTCTAAGCTCCCAATGAAACTCACAAAAACTCCTAATGAGATGTGTGAGGCAAACGATGGGTGTGACCTTTTATTGGCTTGGAGAGGGTGTTTTTGGAGGGAAACAACCCTTAGTTTCCCTCCAAACCACCTAAGAAGCTTCCAAAAACCAGCCTGATGGGTCTGCAGCGGCCGTGGCAATGAATTGACAGGTTAGGTCCGGTTTTTGTGAAAAATCGGCGAAATGGTGGCATAAACCCGATTTTGTGGCCGGCCTGGCTAGATTTGCCAATGAACTGGTTGGTTTGATCGGTTTCTGGTTTATGCTGGTTGTTTTTTAAAACTATACTCACAACCCTTAGCAGAATGGGGTGGCTACGAGGAAGAACAAGAGCATTGTTGGAGTGGCCAAGGCTATGTTGCATGACCAGGGGCTGCCTATGTTTTTGTGGGCATAAGCATGCAACATTGCAGTAGTTCTACAGAACAGGAATCCACACAGTGTGCTTGGACGAGTTACACTAGAGGAGGCTTTCGTAGGTAAGAAGCATGGTGTTTCACACTTCCAGATCTTTGGCACAAAGGGCTACTATCATGTGTCCAAGGAATTTAGCTTCCAGACCATGAATTCTGTGATAATTCGATCGTTCCTTCCAGAACAATTGATCTAAGATGGCTTTATAAATTGGGCTGAGCAAATGACCCAATGAAAATCACTCGGTCTCTGCTGTTACATATATTTCCCTTGGCTGAGCCTGTCTCTTTCGAACTGGGCAAACTCGGCCTAATGAAATGGCAAATTGAGTTCAGATTCCGGCCTGCTTAGTGTAGACTATTGACCTCTTGGAGAAATCTTTAATGGCCCTTTGGGAGAATTGATAATTTTGGAACCTCTTAGCCTCTTAAGAAATTCAACAACGCGACCTCCAATAATCATAGATTCTCGGCTTGGGAAGAATTGTTCTTGGCCTCCACGAATATTTGGCATAGAATATCTTGGTTTCTGAAGACAACAAGCTCAACTCCACAAAGAATGGGCTCGCGGCCCCACATGAAAATGATGGCAAAGTCTGCAAGGAGGAAATGGATCGGCCTGGTGTATTATGTCCTTCCTCATTCCCGGGTTTTAATCAACTAAAGTCTCCTTTAGATTTAAGAATTCAGCCTCTCATGATCACATGAATTCCAACTTCACCTTAATTCGTCCCTTCTGGAGAAAACATCCGGTCTTGACTCATTTGAGTGCATAATGATCCACTTCACTAAATCAATTCGACCCTTTAATAATTGGTGAAGTTTGGCCTTTAAGATTTAATTTTTAATACGACCTCTTTAAAAATTAATAATAATCTACTCCACGACCTTCACAAAATGTAAGAGTTAGCCCCTTTAATAAATATTTGGCTTTTGAAAAAGAGATAATATTTGCCTTCCTTAATAAAAGATACTTCTTTTGCAAAAACGGTTCACTATTGCACTCAATTGTCAAAGGTCCAAGGAAGCAGAAGTACCAAATTTTTCGACAGGATCAGATCACCTATAAGCAGTCCATATGTCATGGTCAATCCATTTTGCAAGTTATTTTTCCACTTGGAGGATAAATCTATAAATTAGCATGTTGATCTTTGCTAGAAAATTTATGCTGAAGCAGCTTTGTAACTATTGTCCTGTTGGGAACTATTTTTTCAATCATAATAAAGACTTTGGGGTGCAATTCAAGGTGTTCTTGCTTATTGATTTGTGGTATGCGCTGACTACAAACATCTATATGTTGTGCTGAATATTGGTAAGATTTGTATTTTCATTAGATGGAGATAAAACCATGTTGTTGATAGTTTTGGGCTAATCTTAGGTGGTTTGATTCCCCACGTGATCTAACAAATTATTTTGAGATAAATTCATAGTGCTTGCAAACACTTCAGTCCTTGGCCTCCAAGTTCACAAACTTGGGCAAGAATCATTGTTGCTTGGATTCAAAATATTTATATGGTGGATTAAATCTTCGCTAAGGCTATAGTATACATTGGGGTTTCTAAAGTATTTTTAGCCATTCTCCAAAGGGAGAAACTCCATGAAAATATATTTTTCAAAAATTTAAATTTTTTTAGAACCCTTGTATATTTGTAGATCTTGTAAATAATTTTGTAGATCTAACTCGTAAATTATTTTTTCTAACTTGGGTATTGGGTTTTTTTAGTATTTTTGTATATATTTGGGGTTTTGGGTTTTGAAATTTAAATTTTTTATATTGGCTATTTGGGTTTCTATTCTAAATTTGTTTCAAGATTGAGGAAGAAATTGACATTGGAGACCTCAGAAACCCTAGATGTCTATGGTTTTTAGATTATTTTTGCAACTTGCTTATTTTCAAGTCCGGGAAAAAACTCATTTTCTAAAGGCCCTAACCCTAAGTCTTCCTTGATTTCCACCTGCTTCACCCTAGCCAACTTTTCGGTTTTTTCCTTCTGGATTTTGGAGATAGGTTCATGTTCAAGTGGCGATTCCACTGCTTCAATCTTCTACAAGAATTTATTCTAGAAGCCTTCTTCTTGTAGAATTCTTGCTTATATTGCACACTAAACCTCTCGTTGATATCCATTTGCTCTCAAGTGAGCAAGTCATCATGAATGACTTGCTTGCTCCTTGTAATTTTACTAACATTCAGGGTTATCCCCATGATATTCCGGAAAAAGCCATTGATAATTTACCTTCTTTTCAAGGCAATGGTGTAATTAATGCCAATGATCATCTCAAGAAATTTAATCTATGTATAGCTAAGTGGTGCAGTAATACTAGCTATAATCACGAAGACATTAAGGTGCGTCTCTTTATCTTTTCCTTGGAAGATAATTCTATGGATTGGTTTCATGATTTTCCTAATGGTTCTTTTGATTCTCTGCAAGCTATAATCAAGGCCTTTATCAATGAATATGGAGATAAGAAGGATGAAAGGGTTTACTTAGTGCACTATTGACTGTATGAAAAAGAATGAAGATGAAATTGTTAAAGAATTTAATGGGACATCCAATGGCATTATAAGAAAATTATTTCAAGGTTACAAGCCTCCTGACAAACTTTTGTTAGACCATTACATTGATGCGTTTGATGTTGACACTTACGAATTGATGCATGGGAAGCCTGCTAATGTAAGGGTTGCTCAAACTTTAGCCGAGGAATTAAAAAAATGACGAGAGCATTCAGGAAGTTTGGGATTCCAAATACAAAAGAAGAGGAAAATGATCATGTTAAAGAACTAGCTTAGAGCATTAAAAGTATGTAAGATGAGCATACAAATCAAGTCACTATCATTCAAAACTACCTAGTTAATATGGAGGAGTCTCAAAAGAATTAGCTGTAGGATAATGATGATCAATCTTGGCCATATTGCAGTACTTGTGGAAATTTTCATGATGAATCTACTTGGGCTTTTGCGAGAGCAACCCTGGTTAGTGGCATTACAGGGACGAGTGGCCAACTTAACAATATTATTGAAGAATCACATTGTTTGCATATGGAAGATCATGATGAGCACCTTGTTAAGGAATTAACTCAAATGACCAAAGACATGCAATCTAGTCAAGCAAAGTTAATAGCAGGGCACGCCAGAGAAATGAATTCTTCTGGGATCAGGTTACAAGCAATGTAATTACTCAGTATAATCAAAAGATCATTTTTCAGACCATGATAGATAACATAGAGGAAGAATATGCTGAGGAGATAAATTCAATAAAAGCAAATCATAAGGAGGAAATAAATTCTATTCAAGAAAATCATAATAGAATTATAAAGGGCATGGAAGCTAATCAGATCTCTCTTCATAATAGGTTATTAGCTAGAGAAGAAAAACATGTCGAGGAAATAAAAATCATGGAGATTAATCATTTTAATCAGATGACCACCATGCAAGATCATTTGATCACCATGGAGCACAATCACTCACAGGAAATCAAAGTCTTGGAAGCTAAGCATTTCACTCTTCAAGACAGATTCGTAAAGACAAAAATTGATCAAGCAAAACAAATAGTAATACATGCCAAGGCAATGAGTTCCATGCAGAGGAGGATGAAAGAAATGGAAAAATTACAAGAGGTGGTAGGTGCAGGAATTTCAACATAGATCAAATGATGAGAGAAACAAAGAAATTTTGACAGACCATAAGCCTCACAGTCCGCCGGAATGATTCTCATCTCACTGCAAAGAGGTCTCTTGTCCCATTGGACACAGGTTGACTGGAAATGCCATGATTGGAAAAGAAATTGATCAAACTTATGTGTCACCTTTGACAGAGTATATTTAGAATAAGGTTGGGCATACTTCAATCTCTTCAGATCTTCCATCCGAGCATATTGAGGATCAAGACAAGAAATCTACACTGGTATCGTTATTGACATCACAGCCCATCGGGAAGAAAAGTAAAAGGCAGAGGAAGAGAAGGAAGAAGTTTGATGCATCTGATGGTCGAGAGCAACTCGATATTTAGATAAGACAAAGTCCCACGATATGTAGGATTAGGTGTGGCACATCAGAGAAGCAACCTTCAGACTTGCCGGAAAATACGTAGATGCTCAACATGCACTATGTTGAGGACATTTGATGCCATAGGGCATCGTTTTGTATAGTATCTCTAACCCTTCTCCCTTTTATTTCATGTCAGTGGATGGTTTTACTTTCTGCATTTTGTTATGTCTTTTATATTTCAGTTTAATAGAGTAGATTTTTCTATTCCAACGACATTTTCTATATATGCATGATGATTTTGATGTTGAATGGATATTTATTTGATGGGCTTAGGTTTTCTTAGATGCATGATTCTTTGATTCTCATGTTATTTCGTGGAAGCAACGTGTCGCCATCCAGAGCCAAATGTTGCACTCAAATTATCAAAGTTCCAAGGAAGCAGAAGTCCCAATTTTTTCGACAGGATCGGATCACCTATCAGTTGTTCTTGTGTCATGGTCAACCCATTCTGCAAGTTATATGATGTGAATGATCCTACTAAGACCTTGAGCATATGTAAAAACCTAGGTAAGCCTATGAATTTCATCCTAGGAGGTTTTTTAACCTCACTGATTATCTATGTTTGTAAACACGGCTAATCAGAAGAGTTTTTTCCCTCCAGCTTAAACCCCAAAGCTAGGGTGAAATTTATTATCGAAATATTAGGTGAGTCATAGTGTTTTTAGTTGAGTATGATGTAAAAGTGATTTGGGAATATTTTAAGCTAGTTGGCTTAATTATTTTATTACTAATCACTTGGTTTACTGGATCATATTGTGTCGCAGATGGGTTATGTGTCTTGAGGGTCTAAGTTGAATATGTATTCCTCCTTTGAGGGTTGTAAATGTAAAATCTTATGTATTAGAGGGTGGAAAATATTAAATCCCCTCGTGTAAATTAATTATTTTTCTTGGCAAAATAAAATTGAATCCTAAGCCAACAAATTAATTAATTAGTGTCAAGTTAGGTTGTCTTAGAAAAATTAATTCTCTAAGTGGAAAAATTCGTGGGTCCTAAAGGAATCAATTTTTAAAGATCCTCCACCAAGGGAATATTGTATATATCAAGAAAATTTAAACCATTGGACCTTGGTGGTTAAGTCAAAGTCAAATTTTTGAGGAAATTAGCTCAAAATAATTAATTTGAAGTTAATAAAAATGGAATTAAATGATAATTCGAAAATTCCTCAAAAATAAAAATCAAAGGCCAAGATTAAAATACCTTGAAGTGTTTATCAATGACCAAGATTATTTTGACAAGGATGAAAGAAATTAGTCGTTATTTTTCCACTTGGAGGATAAATCTATAAATTAGAGAGTCATTTGAGTCTCTAGCATCTTGATCTCTGGGTAGGAAATTTCTGCGGAAGCAACATTGTAACTATTGCCCCACTAGGAATTATTTTTTCAATCATAATAAAGACTTTGGGGTGCAATTCAAGGTGTTTTTGCTTATTGATTTGTGGCACGTGTTGATTACGGGCATCTCTCTGTTGTGCTGAATATTGGTAAGATTTTTTTTCATTAAATGGAGATAAAGCCATGTTATTGATAGTTTTGGGCTAACCTTAGGTGGTTTGATTCCCGATGTGATCTAATGAATTATTTTGAGATAAATTCATAGTGCTTGCAGGTACTTTAGTCCTTGGCTTCCAAGTTTACAAACTTGGGCAAGAATCATTGTTGCTTGGATCCCAACTACTTATATGGTGGATTAAATCTTCGTGAAGGCTATAGTATAAATTGGGGTTTCTAAAGTATTTTTAGCCATTCTTCAAAGGAAAAAAACTCCATAAAAATATTTTTCTCAAAAATTTAAAATTTATTAAAACCCTTGTATATTTGTAGATCTTGTGAATAATGTTGTAGATTATTATTTTTGTATGTATTTGGGGTTTTGAATTTTTGTACAGTATTTGGGGTTTTGAAATTTAATTTTTTATATTAGTTAGTTGGGTTTCTATTCTAAATTTGTTTCAGGATTGAGGAAGAAATTGACATTGGAGACCTTAGAAACCCTAGACGTCCAGGGTTTAAAGACTATTTTTGCAGGTTGCTTATTTTCAAGTTGAGGAAAACCGATTTTCTGAAGGCTCTAACCCTTACCCAACTTAAAAGGCTAGTGTTAGGGATCTATTTTGCTAGCATTAAGAAGTCCATGAGCCCTACAAGGGCTAGATCTCATTGCGAACACGAGTTTCTTCAAAGGATTGACATTTTATCTCTAAGAATTTGTTTTGCAGCAGTTTTGGAGAAATTTTGGCAAATTTGGGCAAGTAACCATCAAAGCCTTGGGGCTAGGGTTTGATCTTGAAACACTAGTTTTATCTCTGATTTATTACAACAGCCAAATCAATAACAATTAAGCCCTAAAATCACATGTTACATGGTCAAAATTGTTTAAAATTGCAAAATCCTCATTTTCATAAATTTTGGCAACTTGGGCATCCCAGATCTAACCTAGATCTAACTTTTATGCTTGCTGGAATTTACTCCATAACTGAGGTTTTTGGATCTGAAGTTTTTGAAGCATACACTTAATAAGGGTGTAAAACTTGAACTTTCCAGTTTTCGATAAATTTTTCTATTTCTAGGCATTTTTGGCATTGATTGTAACTGCATTAGCTTGCTGATATATCGATTATTCACTGCTGTAGTAAATAGATCAAATCTGAAATTTTCTGAATCCCAAGTTAAAAACCTTAAAAATTGTTGTTGTTGTTGTTTTTTTAAATAAGTTGAGTGAATTTTACTTTTTTAGGATATATTGGGCATTGTTTTTGACATCTCTAGGTTGTTGATCTGTGGGTCAATTTACTGCTGTAATAACTTATTACAGGTCTGAAATACTACTGAATACATCTTCATAAAGTAAACTAGACACATAAATTTACTTTTGCTGGTCATGGGAAAGTTTTGTACTTTATATCTTGAGCAAATTTTATAATTTAGAGTGATTTTTCTACTGCTGTCATAACATTAATAAGTGCTGAAATTTTTTGAAGTACTACTGCTTATTTAACTGTTGAGATCTAACACTTGTGTGGTTTACTCTAGGTTTGTAAAATTTCCGAAATTTGGCACCTAAAGCACTTGTACATTTATGCTCTAGATATGGTCTTGTGATAATTGGAATTTAATTGGCATCTTTGTCTTTGGTGATCAATCTAAATCTTGGCATCTAAGTTTTCATTTCGTTATCTTGAATGGTGATCAATTTATCTTAGAGTGGTATCGAACATTGTTGAAAAATTGACATTTTCCATCTTGTGAGAATTTGTTGAAGTTTTGCACTGGTGTCTCTAAAGCAATTTATCTTGTTCAAGATTGTCATCTCATCATTGTTAAGTACTCTTGCTATAAGTTAATTCACTCTAAGTACTTAAGTAACATAAACAATCTTAATTCAAGATAATCTCTTGCATACACATTTTAGATCTAGCTTGCATTAAAACTTACCTCCTAACATAAGCTTGGTTGATAGAAATTTAGGGCAACCCTTTTCACCTAGGTTAATAGTCTCTGCAGTGCCGGAGGCATCGGGTGATAGGATCACAAAGGAAGTATCATTAATCAGGCCCTGCCTGCTTCCTGTTGGCCTCTTTCCCATAACCTACCTTGGAGCCCAACTTCAAAATAGTTAAGGGAAGACCATACTTAAAGCAGGCATATAATTAAAATAAACCAAGATCACTGCATCTCACATAGATCCTAGGACTTGCGCATCATATAAGATATTTAATCATTCAAGCAACAGGTGTCCATTTGGTCACTTGGTTTCAAATTACCATAAAGAAGAATTGTAACTCCATTAAGGCACTGGGCTCATCCTTAAAGTCATTAATCTTGCTAAATTTAAGCAGGTAACTAGGCCACTCATCCACGTCTCCCAAACATGTTGGTTTCCAACTTATTTTCCTTCACCTCATTCCATAGGGACTACCTCCCATAGTCTGTTGTTGGGAGACAACTAGAATGGAGTCGGCGGGGATCAGAGTGATAGCCCCCCCCCGAGCGGTTGTTGTGGTGCTTGTACAATTCGGGGCAACAACAGTCACAATGGCTTCTTCAAAGATCACCTGCAGACAATAAACTTTGGAAAAATTTACAATAATGAGCTAGTTAGGGTGGCTAGAGAGAACTATCAAAACTGTTGAGATTCTAGCTAAGGTGATTATGGAGGATCACGAATACTAGTTTCTCTTAAACCCTCGATCTTCCCCGAAGTTGATTTGCAATAAACCCTCAGGCTGGTAGGCTGTGTTGGTTTTCTAGTGCAATTAGGGTTAGCACAATATTTCTGAAATTCTGATAATTAATTTTGATGTAGATCTTCTTTTAACTTGTTCTAATATATATCATTCAAAGATTATACTTTAGAAATTCAACAATAAAGAATAGTAAAAGAATAGTGATCACAATGCACAAAAGAGAGACAAGATTTAACCTAGGAAAACTCACTACGGGGAAAAAGCCAACAACCTTTTCAATTGAGAAATTCTTCTTGTTTAATAAGAGACACACCTAGACCTATGGTCAAACCTTGTTTTCTCCTCCAAGTCAAGTCACCCACACTGATCCTGCACTTTGCTTTTGATATTGCACTTCTAGAATTTCGACCCTCCTGAAATAGCCAGTTACCCAAAATTTCGGCACTATAGCAGTTTCTCCGGTAACCCAGAAAATTTCAGCCCACTGCAATAGCTGCCCTGAAATTTACGAATCATAAAGAGAGTTTCCTTCACACGTGTGATTTTCTAGAGAGAGATAAATTTGGCCTTCTTCTTTGTCCTTCTTGTCCTTCGCTCGCCCAAAAATTGTCTTAAGAGAGGAATGAGAATTTCCCAAATAAGGAGCTTGAGCTGCCTTTATATTGTAGTCTGTCTAGGGTGAATGGGTGTTTCTCTGGGCCAGGGCTGACTTGACTTGGAGGGAAGCCGACTTGTTACTTTTGGAGCCAAAAATTTCATTTAAAAAATTCAAATTTACATCTTTTGAAAGTTGCAATGGGACTTTTACTCAAAATAATTTTTCCTTTGGCTCAAGCATTTATAAATATGCTTTACAATGATAAATATCATTACATCAAGTGACCAAAACGTACATTATGAACACTGACCATAGTTACAAATTCAACAAGATGCACATCTGTGATACCACTGTAATATACGAAATTATAAATTTGCTTCAAAAATTTACATCATCAACTTGATAAACTAATATTACATATTGAACCATAAAATTGGCAACAAAATTGGAAACTATAATTTGCAACTGTAGAATAAACAAGATAAACATGCATATATTCTCAGCATTATTTTATTAACATGGAAATATGCTGATACAAGAAACATGAATATGGTTGAGGTAATGGACCTAAAGAGATTTACAATAATTCCGCATTGGTCTCTAGAACAACTGCGATCGGTCTCCATAACAACTGCTCTGATGAAATCACTGGTGAATTCTAGATGAATTCACCAAGGGAAGAGATGGGTTCTCGCCCACTCCCACTAAATCACTCGAGGGTTTCCGTCCTAGGGCTACAGAATTGAGAACTAAGTTCTCCAACCCACACCAAAGACAAATACTCAAATCCAAGATGTTTCCAAATGATGTCCTTCTCCTCTTTTTATAGATTTGATGGACCCCTCTAGAACCCTTTATGTTATTATTATTTTAGCCACTTAGCCTTTTTCTCCAGCGAACACTTTTTCCCTCCTTTTATTTAATTAAGCCACCTTTTTAATCTGGGAAAATGGTAAAGCGACCACCATCCCTCCACAGGCCATTGAAAGTTGTTTCTCACCATCCTAGCCTGTAGATCTTCTCGTTGTAGTTCCAACGAGCTATTACACTAAAGTGTTCTATCAAATATTCCTCGCAAAATGCCACCTTAATAAGCGTAATTAATTAAGTTAGGCTCAATAATAACTTCGTTTTACAAGAATTATTGGAATGCAATAGATCCAAAAGCAAGCTGTGCGGAACTGACTCCGATGATGGAATATGGCAAGCGAACTCTGTGAAACCCCATAAAGCCCCTCTGGAAGCCTCTGAGTCCGTTGATGGAGTAAAACTGCTCCTGTGACCTGGCTGCCACCAACCCTTGAAGTCCATCTTGACCACACCATGAGGGAATCTAGGAAAAGGAACATTATAGTTGGAGAGAGTGAAATAAGATTAAGAATTGATTGGAAACCCATGTAGGAAGTAGGTAGCACAAGAGTGCCCGAAAGGCAAGAAATAGTACAATAATATTTTGGCTTGGAACCAAATTGAACTCAACATATACAATACTAGAGTGAGGATTTGATCTTTAGGCAAACAATGGGAAAATATCCATCAAGTACCTTATAAGTGTAATGATGTCAATATTTGTAGGTGTAGGTTTAAGTTGAAATCTAGAGGGAGGGGAATATTGACAATTGTAGGCCTTAGAAGCATGATGGGGAGGAGGTTTACAAACTTGTTAAAGACCATCCCGTGACCTAATACCATTGAAGTTGTAACACTTTGTGCACTTTTATCTTAAAACTGAAGGGAGCCCGCAATTGATTAGACATTGTCCTTCAGCATAACAAATCACATGACATTTGATTCGTTTGGAAGAATTGGGGCATGAGGGGTTCTAGATGAAAACCCTAGGGTATAAAATTTTCCTCATAGTTCTCGCTATTAAGATCCAATATGTTACATTTTTGAATGGTTCCATGAACTTGTGAGCATATAGGTAGAGACAATGAGCCAGGTGAATCCACAATCATTCTAGCTTTGCGAGTTGCTGGAGATTTATAGTTTTCAAGGAATATGAAACTGTAATCCATACCCACATTTTGATAGCAATATGGAGGTCAAGTGCGTCCTTTCCCACAACCAATATTAATGCCTTTATTTGGTGGGTTCTTAAATGCCCTGACCATGTTGAATTTCTGAGCTCTTCGTCAATGTGGTTGAATGTGAGCTTGCCATTAACACCTCAACCAAACTACTCAAAAGAGAAGTAAGTCAGAGACTACATGCAAAAAATTGTTTTTTATGACTACTTAAATTATTTTTTGTGGCTACTTGGACCAAGCAAAGGTATATGGGCTTTTGAAACCATGTACAAGTTATGTTCACAAGATTTACAAACGGATGATGGTTTCTAGTTTGTAGTTGGAAAGTCAACTAATTTGCAGGACGAAAAGATGCAAGGTGATGGTGTTATAATGTGTAGGTTGCAGATGATGAAAATACGTAAGGAGAAGTAGAAGATGATGTTGATTAAAATGGTAGAGAGTCTTCAACTAGATTGTATAATTCCATGTTGAAATGCGTGGAGGATGGGCTTTCACAACAATAGGCAGTAGGTTAGGTGCACAACAATTTTATTTTGTTTGTTGTCTGTTGTGTTAAGATATGATGAATTTTATTAATGTTCAACAAATGACCAAAAACGTGGGTCAAGGGGATTAAAATAGTACATCTAGTGTAAGTAGAACGTGGTTGTTTGAAAGCAACTCCTAGATAAGTATTGAAACGGGAGAAGACAAAAAAATTAAATGTCTAGATAAAAGCTACATATCTAGGCAAAATAAGTTACAAAAGAAGAAAAAGAAGCTGACAAATATAAGTGGAAGATAATAGCAATGGTAATTGGAGAATAAAGGTTGACTCTGTAGCAAATCTAGACGTATCAATATTAGTTCCAGCTATATAAATGCAATTTGGTTGGGAGTTTTGTAGGTTGAATGTAAAGAGTGGATGTGTAAAAATCAGCCACAAAGTTTTCATTTTCCCTGTGAGAGCAACCTTGTAAACATATGATTCTTTATGGGTTAGGTTGAGATTCAAAGGTTTAGTTTTTGAGAATTGATTTACTTTGATATGTAGGTGTGGGAAACAACTCCTTGTTGGAGTTCAAATCAACTTCTACAACTGTGGTAGGTGGGTGGAAATTATTAGCCAACTTTAACTATAATTAGTCTAGTGATTTAATGGTTAGACATGTCGCTGGTGACTTGGCATATATTGTATCAACCAGGCCCGATACACATCATGCTGTTAGCTTTATCTCTCATGTTCATCGAAGGCAGACTTTTGGACCTCATTCAGAGGGGTCTTTAGAAGACATATTGATCATTGTTATCTTCAGTGACCGGTTGAGAATGGAAATCTCAAGCTGCATTATAACACAACAAATAGTTAGGTTGTAATTATCTTCTGTAATGCATTTGGTGTAGATAAGTTTGTGATTTCTTGGAGAACACGCTTGTTTCCAGCATGACCATTATGTGAGGGTGATAAAATTAAGTTTTAACACTAATGTTCATATCATTGTATTTACTATTTAGTAAAGGTGTTAGAACATAACGTAAAGTCTCATGTCACATTAATAAAGGAGGCTAAGACATGTAATGTGTGTTGGAAAATCAAGATACTTGTAGATTATAGATGATTTTCCTTAACTTGATAATTACTTGTGATATTTGTTGCCCTTTTATTACTTATTATATCTTGTTCATCAAGCAATTACCAAAACAATGAAGATCTCAACGAGACAAAGTAAACGAGATATAGGCTCCAAGCAAGGGCAAAACCCCTCCAACGGGAAAACCAAGAAAGAATACTTCTCTTCTTATAGAATTTGTTCACAATGAGACTTCCAAGACCCAAAGACCAAAGCCAAGAATCCTCCCAACACCAATTCAGCCCAGCAAGATCCTGTAGTTTAACTTCTAGAATTTTCGCCCTACAACTATACTTCAGAACATTGGCCGTGCAATTTCGGCCTTCTACAACTTCGCAACTTCACAGAAATCCTAGTAGCTTCACACGTGTGGACAAAGAGAGATGATCTCCAAGAGACTTCGATTTCTTCGTTTCTTTGTTCTCCTAGCTCATTTTTCTTCTTCACTATTGCAGATCGAACTTGAGTTGAGGCTTTTCTACAAATGAGTCGAGTTCCTCTTATTTATAGCCTTCTTGAAGGGTCGAATATCCCTCCTTTGGGCCGACTTCACCTTAATTGGGCTGACTTGGTCTTGGAGGAAAAAATGTTTTTTCTTGACTCAAAATAAATATTTTTCTTTATTACAAAGAGTCCAATTGGGACTATAATACATGATACAAATTCCTCTTTGACCTAGAAAGACCAAGAAAAACCTATAAGCACGAAGAACATGCTTTTGGCCTAAACTTGAGCATGAAATTTCTTTTTTTTTCTTTTTCTTTTTTTTTTTGTCATGTTTACAAAAGGTCATTATGAAGACTGAACCTAGTTACAATTTCCAACACTCCCTCTTAACTAGGGAGGTATTCATAATCCCATCATGAAGTACAAGGAATCTCAATCTTGAAGCATTCTCATTAGAAGAGTCAGATTGGTAAGCCATCTGTCAAGCATCTATTATCATAAACAACACTATCATTGGAGGCCTTAACTAGACAAGCTCAACTTCATTTGAGAGCATTATGCTGGGAGGCTTTACATGAGCTGCCGCACTACCTCTAAGGCACATACCCCATTCGAATGTTCACTGGGTATGTCCTTTTAGGGCTATTCTTATCTTGGATTTCCAATCCTGAATCCTCAATGAATATCAATCCTCTTCAACTACTCTTATCTTGGATGCCCTACCTCATCCTCAAAGATCATTGGTATACAACTTCTTTCCTGGATTTTTTAATCCATAAGAAGTTCCAATCTCATATGCTTATGCAATCCTCCAGACTCCATTCTTTTCTTATGGCCTTCACTAAGACTTATGACTGTTAGTCTTGGTCTTGTGCATGACACATAAAGAGAAGAACTATCCAACATCTCTCCCTCTCAATTAGGGAAGAGATGTCTACCAAACCAAGCTTCTCTCTGAAATACTCAAGCTTCTTGTTTGGTAAAGCTTTAGTTAGAATATCTGCTACTTGTTCATCTATAGGTAAATAATGCAACTCCATGCCCCCATCTCATTCCAGGCTTCGATGTAGTGGTACTCATTATTTATATGCTTTGTCCTAGCATGAAACATTGGGTCTTCTATCAATCTTATTCAACTTTCATTGCCACAATGTATATGTGTAGGGCTAAGCGATCCTTCAAATAAATTTGATAATAACTTCCTGAGCCTAACAACTTCCCTGTACACTTGCAACAACATACTTAGCTTTAGCACTACACAAAACAACAATTTATTGCTTTTTGTTCATCCATGAGACCATTGAAGATCCTAAACTGAAGCATCCACCTGTTGTGCTTCTTCCATTTGTCTCACTGCCACCTAATCAAAATCTGTATATCCCATGAGTTGGATCTCATTCCCATCATATCGAAGGAAGTGATGTATGGTTCCATGCAAATATCTAAGGATGTGTTTGGTTGCTATCCAATGATCATACTTTGGCTCTATCTGAAATTGACTTCGCTCGATCTGAAATTGACTTAGGACATTTACTGGAAAACAAATGTTTGACCTGGTACTTACAAGATACATCAAAGAGCCAATTACTTGTCTGTAGCAAGTAGGATCTATTGGACTAGAATTTGCACTCAACTTCTTTAGATTGGTAATCATTGGAGTTGTCATAGGCTTGCTATGCATCATGCCAAATTTCTGAAGAATCTTGATCACATATTTTCCTTGACCAAGATATATTTCACCTGGCTTTTGCCAAACTTCTAGCCCAAGTAATAATGCATAGTCCCACGATCCTTCATATCAAGCTTGACTGCTAACTGCTTCTTGCATTCCTGAATTTGATGCTCTACAACTTTAACAAGTAGATCATCCACATACAATAGTATGATGAAGGGTTCATCTTGGACCACCTCGATGTAGAGGTTAAGATTTGCAGAACTTTTGGAAAAGTCAAGTCTGAATAGATATGCATCCATTCTTGCATACCAAGTTCTAGTTGCTTGCTTTAAGACATATAGAGCTTTCTTCAGTGTACAAACATGAGTTTCCCTCTGATTTATTTCAAATCCTTGAGGCTGCTCAATGTAAACCTCTTCATCAATAGTCCCATTTAGAAAAGCTATCTTAACATCCATTTGATGGATGTTCCATCCCATAGTAGCAGCCAAAGAGATAAGGGATCTAATTGTTGTATATCTAGCTATAGGAGCAAAAGTTTCTTCGTAATCCATACCTTCTTTCTATGAGAATCCCCTTGCTACAAATCTTGCTTTGTATTTATCATTGCTCCCATTCGTGGCATGCTTTATTTAAATATCCATTTTGAAGTTGCTATCGATTTGTCATTTGGCCTAGGAACAATTTCCCATACATCATTCTTCATAATTGACTCGTATTTTTCCTGCTTTACATTCTTCCACTCTTGATGTTTATTTGCATTTTATAAGGTTCAACTTTAATGAGCTTCGTCATATATGCTACAGATCCAAAATGCCTTTTAGGTCTTTTACTTTCTCTGAAGGTTCCTTTTGCTGTATGTCCTACTTCTTGTAGAGTTGTCCTCAACCAAGCAGAACTCTTATGGATTTTCGGAACAACAACTTGCTGTACAGGTTCACTAGGACTTGCAACATCTTCTTGAGTTGATGTAGGATCTTGATCATTGTTGTCCCTAGAGATATCCTGAAAAATGGGTATCTCTTCTTCATCAGAATCAACTGGAACATATTTTGATTTCTTGTAACCTATACTTTCATCAAAGATGACATCCCTACTTTCTTCAATATGACGATCTTCTTTAATATAGATTTTGTACGCTTTTGATGAAGCAATATATCCAACAAAGATGCCCTTCATATTGGTAGGATCCAACTTCCTCCTTTTGTTCTTTGGTATATGTATGTACACATGACATCCAAATATACGAAGATGATCCACATTGGGCTTCTTTCCTATAAATGCTTCTTTTGGAGTTATGTTGTTGAGAATCTTGTGAGGACTTTGGTTCTGCAAGTAGACAACTTTTACACATGCTTCTCCCCATAAGAATTGAGGGAGATCTTGATCGTGAAACATGGCTCTGACATATTCTTCAATCGTTTGTTCTTCCTTTCAGCCACATGTTTTTGTTTAAGATTATAAGGAACAATTAACTCCCTCTTAAACCCTGCTTCTTTGCCAAATGCTATATATTTTCCACTATTGTCGGACCTCGTCTTGATCTTTCTTTCTGTTAGATTCTATACTTCATTATTGAATTCTTGAAACTTCTCGAATGCCTCATTTTTGTTCTTGAGGAGGTACAACCATGTTTTTCTTGAGAAATCATCAATGAAGGTCACATAATATTGATTCCCACCAAGAGATTTTATAGCCACATGACCACATACATTTGAGTGTATGAGATCTAAAACTTCCTTAGATTTGGTATCACTTTTTGCAAATGGCTTCATCACATTCTTGTCTAGAGCACAACCTTTAGAGGTCCCTTCATGTTCTTCCTTGATTTCGGGGATACCATTGACCATTTGATTTAGAGATGGAAAAATCTTGTAATGAGGGTGTCCATACATTTTGTGCCATAGTTCAGAAGGGCTCACATCTAAGTGAACCTCCCCTCACCAATCCGAATTACCCTAGCATGATCAATATTAGAGTCGTGACCCCAAACCAAAACCTTGCCATCAACAAAAGCAATTCTATCACCTTTATCCTCTAGACAAGAAATAGACAATAAATTTATCTTCAAACTTGGAACATGTAGAATGTTGTTGAGGTGAATACTTCCACCAGACTCGAGCTTCAACGAAGTAGATCCAATTCATTTCACTAGATAGCTCTTCTTGTCTCCAAGTTCGATTGAATGAGAAGAGGTTCCTTTTGACAAAGTCTGGAGTTGACTTCATTCACTTGTCATATGTCTAGAAGCACCACTATCAATAACGCATACATTCTCATCTTTGAAAGTGCCAGATAAAGCAAAGAATAAACTTCCATCCATCACTTCTTTTGTTAGCTTGGAGATGATTTTTAAGATGTAATCCTTGATGGATATAGCTAGATTCCCCAGGAACTTGAAACCCTTCTTAATAACCCTTGCCACAGATTAGAGAGTGCAATCAAAGATGTGATCTTCAGTCTCTTTCTTGCACCTTAGCTCTGAAACCATGTTCGAAAATCAAGAGACTTCTAAATTATAGATGATTTTCCTCAACTTGATAATTACTTGTGGTATTTGTTGGCTTTTTATTACTTATTATATCTTTTTCATCAACTATTTCCAAAACAATGAAGATCACAACGAGACAAAGTATAGAAGATATAGGATCCAAGCTAGGGAAAAACCCCTCCAAGGGGAAGACCCAAAAATATTACTTCTCTTCTTATAGAATTTCTTCACAATGAGACTTCCAAGACCCAAAGACCAAACCCAAGAATCCTCCCAAGCACCAAGTCAGCCCACCAACAAGATCTTCTTCAAGGCAACGCCAAAACTTCGACCCTGCAACTTCACTTCTAGAATTTCGGCCTTGCAGTTATACTTCAGAACTTCAGCGTTGCAATTTTGGCCTTTGGCAACTTCGCAGCTTCACAGAAACCCTAGCAGCTTCACACACGTGGACAAAATGAGATGATCTCCAAAAGACTGCGGCTTCTTCTTCTTTTCTTTGTCCTCCTAGCTCATTTTTCTTCTTTGCTGTTGCAGATCGAACTTGAGATGAGATGATGCTACAAATGAGTCAAGTTCCTCTTATTTATAGATTCCTTCTTGAGGGGTCAAATAGCCCTCCTTTAGGTACACTTCACCTTAATTGGGCCGACTTCGTCTTGGAGGAAAAAATGGCTTTTCTTGACTCAAAATAAATATTTTTCTCTGTTTCAAAGAGTCCAAATGGGACTATAATACATGATAAAAATTCCTCTTCGACCTAGAAAGACCTATAAGCATGAAGAACATGCTTTTGACCTAAACATGAGCATGAAATCCATGCTTTATATATATATATATATATTTTGTCATGTTTACAAAAAGTCATTATGAAGACCAAACCTAGTTACAATTTCCAACAACGTGTTTATTAAGCATTGGTTGTGTCTTAATCTAGTGCTTGTTTTCCTCCACGAGACTTTGTGTGTTTTACCTCTTTCCAAGCTTGGAATGATACAATCAACTCTACTTTTATTTGTGCTTAAATCTTAAAAAAAGAAATCTTTTGACTTCAAGCGAAGACCAGGACTTGTTCATGAGTTATGGAAGAGAATTGAGATATTTTACATGAATTTGCAAAAATACAGATCTACTATATGACTTTAGCTTGCTTGCTTAAAGATGGCAGGTGACCTTTATAAAGAAAACAAGGCTCATCTTACAATTTTGACATTTGTTGGCTTCTCAAACCACATATCTAAGCATATTTCCTTTTAAGGATTTTTGGTTACATGTCAAAGTCAATTATCTTAGTTTGGAAGATGTTTAATTTGACTACTAATATGTTTATTACTATTGATTAGCACTGAGGAATGCTTAGACTACCAAAAAATCTTAGTAATGTATATATGTATCATTTATTTTAGACTACCTAAAATAAACTGATCCATGAAGATTCAAAGATGCTAATAAATTATTCAAAACAATATGCACTCTCATTTGTTTATTATGGTCAAGAAAGTAGAACTGGAGAGACTAGTAGCCTTTATTACAAACAGCTATCAAGTTAAATATTGTTTGGTAAAATATAATGATTATGATAGCATGAAGAACTTGGTATCTTAAATTCTATTTTTAACTTGAGATCTATTTGAAGTATTCCATTGAATTTCATTTTAGGGTATGCAAGGATAATAAGATAAGATGATTTGATTAATATTCAGCAAATGACCACCAAATTAGGTCAATTAGATGAAAGAAGTACATCAGTAAAGATAAAAAGAGCTAGTTTAAAAGCAATTCCTAGGTCAATACTGAAAGCAGAAAAGATAAAGAGCAAATTGTTGAGCTCAAAGCTAAATATATAGGAACCAAAAAGTCATCATAAGGGATTCAGCAGACAGATTAGATGACTTTATATTTGAATGTATCCCTAACGGTGAATTTGAATTTCTGCCTACTATTAATACTGTTTCTGCTTTTTTATGAATATCTTTATTTTCCCCCATTATTCTTTTTTGTGAAGTGAAAAAATCTTGAAAGTGATAAATCCATTTCACAGGTGTTTTTTAATTGTAGGATATTCATCTTGTATGCTTCAGCTCTGGTTGCAATTATCTAGGGGAGATAACAAATCTGGATTGATTTTAGTTGAAAATTCTAGTATTCATATTTGCAGGGAGGATACTGATATGCAATTCTCTGTTCTTTGACTCTGTAAAGCATGGCATGTATCGCGTGTGACTTTTAAAACACAGTAGATGTGCATTGGCTTTCATGGGTTATATAATCCAATTCTTGAAGGTATGCAGATTTATATTCTGGTATTTACATGTCTTTTTTATGTTTACAGCCTCAATCGGATGCATATGGCTTGCTGAAACATAGAGATGGACGTTGGGAGTGGACTCTTGCTCCTGGAGTGTCTCCATCACCTCGGTATCAACATGCAGCAGTGAGTTTGAAAATATAAATCATTAAACTTCAAAGTGATCTTGCACCAGTATTTATTGATTATTGGTTCCTAAAATCAGACTCTCATTGTAAAACAATTTTTATGATAGTCATAGAGTTGGATGATTGGATTATTTGAGCTCATTTGGACTGTGTTGGTTACAGTTGACGCTTTTAAAACTAAAATAAACTGGTTTAACATTTGTGAAAATATGTCAGATGACAAAATACATCATGTGTTGTAGTCTTTGTATGCCAAAAGTGGTTTTAACAAAAAATGTTTATGGTTTGACCACATTGTGTCATGTTATATTCAAGTTAATGTTTTCCGAAATATACAAAAGCACATTCTCACATTCATGCATCGGGACATGTATTTCCATATGCTAAATATTACTACTGCTTTGATTTTATGTCATTTGAGCTCAACCATCTATCTATTTTAGTGTGAGGTTGAATTTTAATGTGTACGGCCTGAGTGGGCCTAATGGTTAAGAACATGCATTTCCTGCTTGGGGTCATAGGTTTGAACATGGAGAGGGGCAGGATATGGACCTGTTACCACAAAATCTAGCAGACCTTGGAGAGGGAAACCATACAAGATAAGACCTAGATTAAGTGCTAACAAAGGGGTAGAGGCCCAATGTCACCTCAGCTAAAACACCATGCTCTTTATGGACTTTCACTGATGGAAGGAGTCCTGGTAGATAGCAGATCACTTAAAACAGATATGCTATGTATAAGGCACAAAGGGATCATGCGAGAACTCATTCAAGAGAGACTCAATAATGGTTCAATCCTCAAGGCTTCAAATAAGCAAAACACTCTCAAAGAAAAGCCCTAGAAAAGGATGCTCAAGACCTAGGGTTTTGAGATTTTTGATGGTGATAGGTATTCACAATGTCAGGGCCGACCTAGGGTTTTGAGATTTTTGATTGTGATAGGTATTCACAATGTCAGGGCTTGCGAGAAAAGCCTTCCTATGATATATTTCAAGAAGGACTAAGTTCATACAACCTTCAAGGAAGTCCTCAAGTTGAGAGAAAAAGAACTAGGGTTTCCCTCTTGGAGCAACACTTAAGGCAAGATATTTAATGGTTGAAATTTGAGTGGATGCCCACCAAACATGGAGAATAGGTAGCCTAGACCCTAAGCTTGATGATCAGGCTCTCAAATCACTAAAAAGCCTCCTCCCTAAAATTTCGTTGCAAGCCCTAGATTTTTGCCCCAGTCTTAAAAGGACTGATGTTAGGAGAGGAAATTATGGAGAAAATTTAGGATTGATTACCAATTACTTGGACTAGTGCCATGTCCTTTAGGCATATGGAGTCAAGAATGTGATAGATAAGCTAGATCCTTTCTAAGGAGGCTTAAAATTGATGCCCTAGGTATCAACTTTTATCATTTACCCACTGCAAAAGAAAATGGAGTTTGATGGAGAGATTAAAGATTTCCTCCACCAAGAACAGTCATTATACGTTGTACGATGAATAACATATGCAATACTTCAAGTTGTAACTAGGTTTGGTCTTCATAATTATGATTTTGTAATGAGTCAAAAACTAATTTATTTGACTCGAAACACAAATTATTTTATCATGTCCCATTTGGACATTTAAAAGAAAGAAATTGAATTTTAAAAGTATACTTTTATGTGTACACGTAGACCAAGTCGACCCTTCAGAAGAAACTGGCTTGCCTAAGAGACGTGCCCCTTCACATGGAAAAAGCACTATAAATAGTGCAAATTTTTCTCCATCAAACACATACTTCGATGATCTGATATTAGGCAGAAGAATGAGATTCCTGAGGCAGATTTACGAGGTTTCTGAGGCTAACTTATGAGCAGTTTGAACTGTCATGTCTGAGGCATATATACAAAGTTCTGAAGAGGCTTTTTTTTGTGGATATACGAAATTCCTGGTTATGTAAATTTTGAGGCATGTCATCTCTGGTCATGTGAGTTATTTTCTCTGGTTATACGAGATCCTGAAGCAATTCGTCTTTGTGGCATATAGTATAAAAGAACAGGCATGTGACATCTTGCGAACAGATCTTTGGAGGGCTGACTTAGCAGTTGGAAATTGGTCTATTGGTCAGTTTGTCTATGATGTGGATTTCTCTCTTCGATAAAGATTCTATAAGGAAAGGATTGCTGGGATTTACCCTTGTGGGTTTTTCCCTGGCCTCTGGCCTAACTTTTGGTGTCTATTATCTTTTAGTGCACTGTGATCTTTACTTTCTTGCATAAATAAATGTATAATTGCTTGATGACATAATGGAATAAAGAGAATGCTAAAAGTGAACATATATATCGGTCACGACTCACAAGTAATTATAATGATCATAGTTTCTAGATTGCACTCAAATTTCAACATGGTATCAGAGCTAAGAATTAAAGAGCTGTTTGAAGCAAGAAGTCTGAAAGAGCTATCTCTGTGGTCTGTGGTACGGAGTTTGTCTCTGTGAAAACTACAGATCTGAAATCCTGTCTCTGTAGAAGCTACATGCCTGTCTCTGTGGAAGCCAACAGGTTGGTTGTTAGAAGGTCAAAGTTATGACATCTTCAAGCCTTGAATTCTTTGCCTAAGATCAATCTCACGTAGGAGAAGATCAAAGCTTCCAAGCAGAGTGAAAGTATGAATGGCAAGTCTCTGTGGCATAAGAGCATGATCTAAGTTCATTCATGTTGAGATTGTAACCAGCATTGTTCTTCATAATAATTGTTTGGCTCATAACATGATGTAATTCTTATGTATTTGTCAAAATATAAAATGAAAATTATTGTAAAGGTCAAAAGGAAATTATTTTATAAGCATGGGTTTCATGTTCAATTCATGTTTAGGTCAAGCACCCATTGAGTGCTTCTAGGCTTGTGTCACGAGTCAAGGTCTTTTCTAGACCCTTCTTGGGCTTTTTGTGTCAAGAAAGAAATTCTTTTTGTGTCAAAATAGTCATTTATACCTCCTCCACCAAGTTGGCCTCATTAAAGGATGTCAACCACCCTTGAAGACTATATATAAGGTGTGCATTCAACTTATTGAGCAACCAATTGGGAATCGTTCGAGGTGCAATTCCTAGAAGAGAAAGCCTAATCGCTAACGGAGGAAGGAGGAACCTCAAACAAAGGAAAGGTGGTCTGAAATCTGTCATTTAGTGTCACATGCGTGAGAAGTCTGAAGTACTGCAGGGCCAAAGGTGCAAGATTGAAATAGCAGGCTGAAATTTCAGAAGTTGCAAAAGGGATGATTTGCAGAAGGCCAAGTTGGAGGGTTGACTTGAGTTGACCTTTTTGGAAGATTTTTGTCTCGTCTTGAAGGAAGATTTTTAAGGGCTGATTGGAGAAGGTCTTTGTCTTGGTCAAAGGGTCTTGGTTGTCTCATTTGATTTGGTTCTAAAGGAAGAAAAGAGAATTTTTTGGTTTTTCCCTAGTTGAGAGCCTACATCCCATGTCCTTGTTGTTTTGATCTTCATGCATTTATGTTTTGGTAGTTACTTGATGATAAGAAGATAAAATAAGACAAAGGAAGTTAATAAGATTACAAAGAAATTACAAGTAATTATCAAGAGAAGAAAATCTTTCTGCCTTTCTGATTTTCTAACAATTCCTGTGGTATAAGTCCAAGCCTACTTAGTGATGGTGCAATAATCTGAAGAAGCCTTCACTGTAGAGACCACCATTTGTTTAATAAGGGTTAATTATTTTTCTAACCTGGAAGGTTTCATAATGAAGAAAATCTCAGACCAAATACATGGAGCTGCTCTTTAAGATGAGTCATTTGTCATTTAATCTCAAAAGACCTGCCCTCTTGTGTGAATAAGCATTGTTCATTGCTTAGTAACAAAGTGCGTCTCTAGCAAGGAAGCTATGTCACTAGCAAAGTCTGTTCATTCAATGAAAGGAATAAGTGAAAAAGAACAATGTCACAGTAGGTCAAAATACTACTGTATCCTTGATTTCACAATGGAAAAATTCTTATATAAAATATGACTATACGCTTTAGACCCAAGATTCTCTGAAGGATTATTACAGTCGCGAAGGAGATTAAAGAGTCTTGTTTCACTGTGATTTGTAATGCTACATAGAGATCAAGAAAAAGGATACCTCAGACAATTGAAGATCTTCACCTCAAAAGTCTGCAAATACTAAGGCTTGTTCTGAAAAACTTCAGAAAAGAAATCAAGTCTCCTTTATATCTCTGATAAAGCTGAATCTGATGCTATCCTTCAAGGATCTCTAATTTATACATAATAGAGATGAGACCTAGTTGAAATATACATTGAAAAGAAGACCTGATAAAGCAACTCGAAGAAATATTTGATGGTACCAAAGTTGATGACAAGTAAAGGGAAACAATTACAAAATTGTACATGCAAGTGATCAATACTGAACTATCAAAATCTAAAGTCTATTAGTATGAGGGGAAGGTCTTGGAGGACGTTTCTTGAACTTGTTGCAGGACCTCTTTGTAGGATGACCGTTTTTGTGACAAAGACCTTTTTGATTGATTTGGCAAAGAAATCCAAGATACAATACAATGTGAAGTCTGACGTGTGAGATCTAGTGTTAATCGTCCAAGGACATTGGAATAAAGGGATCTAATCTTCTAAATTATTAATGCCATAAGTGCTTGGGTATTGCATATTACCGTGATGAAATACAATGATTCTAAGAAGCCAAGTTGCTTGGCATGATGAAATCAAGGTCAACTATTAGTTTATGACATAAAGAATCTAGGATCTTGACATTTGGGCACTTGCAGTTTGAGAGTCTAGAGTTTACAATACCCTAGAAAGATGAGAAGAGGCTGAAGGGAAAATCTTATCAAGCTACAATCAGTGTGGTCTATAAACCCTAGCGAGGGTTTGAACAAGAAAGGTCTAGATTGCTTTTGCAAAAAGAAGAAGAAACCCTAGTCTATGCAAGGAAGATATAGCGTAAGCTAATTTTTGGTTAGTCTCTTGTCTCTGTATCCTTTGCTTGGTTATAATTGTTCTACCATGTCCTCCAGTGAGGATTGTAGGCAAATAACTAGGGTTGTCTAGGCTTTGGCAGCAAAAAAATGATATGGAAGAATGAAGCATAGCTAGACTTTCCAGATTTATAGAAGAACTGAATATTGGAGGAGCAAACAGTTTGAAGTATGACTTGTTTAATGTCGAGATCTAGTCTTTGACAACGTAAAAGCTAGAAGGCTCTCCCAATATAAGGAAGACATTCATAACAATACATTTGTCTTAGTTAGAAGAGTTACTCGATATTTTTGAAGGACATGAAAAAGGGAGTCTCATGATTGAAGAAGATCTTGTACCTTGAGATTGATTGGTTAGAGCAAGATTGACCTCAATAATTGTTTTTGACAAAAGAAATTCATGAATCGGAGGAAAAGACATTGCCTTCAAAGGGAGTTGAAAACATAATTTGAACATGAAGGATCTTGGATCGATACACTACTACTTAAGACTTGAGGTTTAAACATGGGAAACATGTGATCATGATCCTCTTGGAATTTGGATGATGGAAGCTGATTGGTTTTTTGATGTATTTGATTTGATTACAAAGTTGGCAGTGCTGATGACAAGAAAAGGTACTACTAATGGTTGTTTCTACTTGGGATCTGGTATGGTTTCTTGGAAGAACATGAAGCAGGATTCTGTTGCACTAAGAAATGCAGAAGAGGAATATATGATAGTTCGTGCAAATAGCTATGAAGCAATTTGGCTTCGTAAAATGTTTGAAGGCATGCTAGATTTGACCATAATCAAAGCAATATGAAGACTTTTGAAGATTGTCAGTGAACCTAGTCTTTAATGGAAGGTCGAAGCAAATGATTATTTGAGATGTGATGTAGATGGGATCTGAGAAGCTACAATAGATCTCCACGGATGAACATGTAGCTGATGAAAGGGGAGTATGAGTACTTTTAGGACAAGCTTGGGTTTGTGGATTAATCCTCCCAGGTTGAGAGGGCGTGAGGATGGACACCTAGTTCTCCATATGCCATGTACTATGGCTAAGAAAAACAACCATAGGTCAAGTACATGGACATGGTAGGGAGAATGGTGGATTGAATAAGCATCTTGGACAAACATTCTTGAGTCATGTAATGTGGCTGATTAAGATAAACACCCTAAGTCAAGTACATGGACTCGGTTAAAGAATGGTCTGGTGGATTGACATTTCCTTGCGACAAGTAGGAAATGGTCTTGTGGAGGACATACTCTGGTGAACCTAGGTGGAGTGTGTGCTTCATAGAGACAGTGTGGTGTCCTATTAAATGCCTCCCAACATTGTGCTCTGATCTAGTGGAGAGATAGAGCTTACTTATCAAGGCCTTGGTATTTTGACAATGTGGGTTATGATAATGTTATCATCAATGATGCTTATCAATTTGGATCCTTTCTTATAGAAGTCCTCAACTTGAGAATATCTCGATGAGTCATTATGAATACCTTCCTTGTTAAGAGGGAGTGTTGAAATTGTAACCAAGTTCAATTTTCATAATTATGATTTTGTAATGAATCAAAAAGAATTTATTTGAGAAAATAAAAATATATTTATCATGTCCCATTTGGACATTTAAAAGAAAGAAATTGAATTTTAAAAGTATATTTTTATGCATCCAAGTAGACCAAGTCGACCCTCTAGAAGGCAAGTTGGCTTGCCCAAGAGACGTGCCCTTTCGCATGAACAAACAACTATAAATAGAGCCAATTTGTCTCCATCAAACACACTCTTCGATGATCTAATCTGAGGCAGAAGAACGAGATACCTGAGGTAGAAATGCGAGATTCTTGATGCAGTAATGCGAGGCTTCTGAGGCTAACTTATGAGTAGTTCGAACTGTCATGTCTGAGGCATATATACGAAGTTTTGAAGAGGCTTCTTCTATGGATATACAAAGTTCCTGGTTATGTAAATTCCGAGGCACGCCATCTCTGGTCATGCGATTCCTTTTCTCTGGTTATACGAGATCTTGAAGCAATTCATCTTTGTGGCATATAATATTAAAGAACAAGCATGTGACATCTTGTGAACAAATCTTTGTGTTGAGAAATTATGTTGCTTGCGTATTAGGGTTGATTTCTCTTACATGATAATTACTTGTGAATGTTTGTTGGCTTCTTATTAAAGTTTATGTTCTCTTATCCGTCAAGCAATTATCGAAATATAAAATCATGAAGATCAGAAGAGACAAATAACACAAAAGTTTAGGCTACAAGCCAGGGAAAAATCCCACAAAGGGGAAAACCCAAATCCAAACACTCCTCTTCTTATAGAATTAGATCAAAGAGAGATATTCAGGATTGAAGACAAAAACTCCAACCTTCAAGAAGCCTAGGCACACCCTCCTTCAAGATATTTTTCCATCAATAAGTCCAGTATCAAATATGGCAACAGATTCAGAACTAGCAACAACCTTCAACATACTAGCAAAAGACATGCGAGCTTCAAGAAGGATCAGAATCCAACCTCTCTTTTTTTGCTTAACTTCGTTGCTTCTTGTCCCATTGCAAAAGAGTAGATGGACAGATGCCATGAATTCTTGTCACCAAAATGAACTCAACTTATTGTTTGTTTATACTTGTACAAAGTAAGTCAAATGGGTGTCTCTTCCTAGGCAAAGCTGACTTGACAAGTAGTCCAACTAGGCTTCTTGAGGTGACTTGACCCACATTAGATTATTGAAAATTTGTTTTTCCCGTTTCTTACAAGAAGTCCAAATAGGACTTTGACTCATTTACAATTTTTTGGCTTAATAAACCCTAGAAGCATGAAGAACATGCTTTGACTAATGAAAATAATAATAATAATATATTTTGCCTTTTCATGAAATACATAATGATACAAGTACACAGATAATTAAAGTTTATGTTCTCTTATTCATCAAACTATTATCGAAATATAAAATCATGAAGATAAAAAGAGACAAAGAACACAAAAGTTTAGGCTCTAAGCCAGGGAAAAATCCCACAAAGGGGAAAACCCAAACCCAAACACTCCTCGTCTTATAGAATCAGATTAAAGAGAGATATCCAGGACTGAAGACAAAAACTCCAACCTTCAAGAAGCCTAGTTACACCCTCCTTCAAGATATTTTGCCATCAATAAGTCCAGTATCAAATATGGCAACAGATTCAGAACTAGCAACAACGTTCAACATACTAGCAAAAGACATGCGAGCTTCAAGAAGGATCATAATCCAACCTCTCTTTCTTTGCTTAACTTCGCTCCTTCTTGTCCCATTGCAAAAGAGTAGATGGACAGATGCCATGAATTCTTGTCACCAAAATGAACTCAACTTATTCTTTGTTTATACCTATCCAAAGTAAGTCGAATGGTTGTCTCTTCCTAGGCAAGGCCGACTTGACAAGTAGGGCCAACTAGGCTTCTTGAGGTGATTTGACCCACATTAGATTATTGAAAATTTGTTTTTCCTATTTCTTACAAGAAGTCCAAATAAGACTTTGACTCATTTACAATTCTTTGGCTTAATAAACCCTAGAAGCATGAAGAACATGCTTTGACTAATGAAAGTAGTAGTAATAATAATAATAATAATAATAATAATAATAATATATTTTGCTTTTTCATGACATACATAATGATACAAGTACAAAAATAATTATGAAGATTGAATCTAGCTACATTTTCCAACACTTCCTTTTAACTAGGGAGGTATTCATAATTACACAACAGGATACAAGGATACTCTCAAATTGAAATATTCTCATAAGAAGAGTTCGGATTGATCAACATCATCAAGCATCTTTATCATGATTCATAACCAACATTGTCAATTGGAAAATAGCAAGGCTTTGACTAACAAGATCTAACTCTCCACTAGATTAGAGTGCAATGCTGGGAGGCATACATTTGGGCACCACCATCGTAGGACTATTGTTATCTTGGATTCTCAATCCTAAAAGTATATCAATCCTCGACAGGACTACTCGTCTTGGATGCCCTATCCCATCCTCAAAGAGTATTAGTCCTTGGGTGTTAAAATTGGCAACTAGGGCCAAATTCCACCTTAGGACAACTCATATGATGGAGGTGATTATTGTATTGGATTCCTCTTTTCGAGAGGTCCAATTTTGATATAAAGATCATCTCATTCTGACAAGCATAAGTGGAATTTTGAATTTATTCTCTTTCATGCACAAATTATCAAGGTCGACCTCAGTGAAATGTAGGCTCAAGAAGCCCAATGGATGTGTCTCCTCACCCTCAACGAATTGTATAAATAGGAGTGACCTCTCTCCTCATTTGGACATCACTCATCACATCATACATCTCTCTCTCCTCTCTTGATTGGTTCGTACAAATGGGCAACCTCTCTCTCTTCTTCGCACGTGTGGTAGGAGGCCAAAAATTTCAAGACAAGAACAAGCCGAAATTTTAGAGCAACAATCCAACGTTGACCAAGATTAATTTGACCATCTTTGACTTTGGTTTTCAAGGTAGAATTCTGATTTTTCTAGGCCGAGTTGTTGGGCACAAAAATCGAGGTGTTTTGGGCATGTTGACTAGCGTTGACTTTAGATTTGACTGCAAAAATTACAATAGTACTTATCTCTCCTTTGATTGGGTTTGACCGAATAGTTTTGCGTTGAATTTGACTCTCCTTGAAGGCCGAATTGGACTACTATTGAATGAGCTGCTTAGAGGATGTTTTGTTGTTGATTTGACCAATGTTGAACCACTGTTGCTGGTTCAAAACGTCGATTAAAAAGAAACCTAATGCGATGTATCCGGAAGATAGTCTACATAATAATGTTGACCTTCTGGTTAGGGTTGCAGTTGACTATTGGTCACTGCTGATTTTGACAGGGTTGCTTTGACTATGTATTGGGCAAGTGAATTTGATCTATGTACTCTCTCTCTCTGCCGATATATTGAATAATAATAAGAAGATGTGATCAAAGGGTTTTCCCCACATTGGGGTTTTTCCTTGGCATCTACTAAATCTTGTGTCATCTTGTCTTGGCTTGTCTTCTGCACATGTTTTTATGTTCTATCTGCATTTACTGTCAATGTGTTTAAGTTAATGTGATTGCTACTGGAAATTGGAAATTGTCATTGGGCTGATAAGGAACATTGAAGTAAATTGTGCTAAAGCATAAACATACCATTGTTAACTAAAATTAACATGGTATCAAAGCTCAGGTGAAGACAAAGCCAAACAAGAGTGAGGAAAAACAATCACTAAGGGAAGATGTTGGACAAGAACTTGGAACTAGTCCCAATGACGACAACATATTACTTCAAATCCGAGCACAAGCTTAAGGACAATTATGATTATCATGCATGGAAGATGTATCTAGATTTGACAATGGAAGAAAATGATGCCATGGACTATATCAAAGAAAGAATAGTGCAACCTCTTTCAAATGCATCTGCAACTGCACAAACAAAGTACAAGAAGGGTGAGGTTAAAGCTAAGAAAAATATTGTTAATTCTATTCACAAGCCTTTGGTTGCCTATATTTCTGATTTGGAAACATCTAAAGAGATGCATGACAAGCTGGTTGGGATGTTCAAAGTAAATAATGCAAAGTAAGTCCTCTTTCTCAAGAACAAGTTGAAAGACATAAAGATGGATAGAGGAGAATTCATTCAATTCTACTTCATGAGGATTACCAAGATCAAGAATGGTTTCCTATCTATTGAAGAAGTCATTAGTGACACAGAGCTCACTCTTATTGCACTTAGAGGCCTTAGAAGAGAATGGGATGTGTTTAACACCACCATCCTCAAGAATGACAAGATTCCGGGATTTGATGAATTATTGACGAGATGAACTCAAGAAAAAATAAGGATGATGGAAAGAGACAAGCTCTCAAATGGAAACAATCCTACTGCCTTCTCCGCTCATGCTAAGAGGAAGAACAATGTTGGGCCAAGAAGACAAGGTTAAGGATTTAAGCTAGGATTCAACGAAGGAAGAAAAGGGAGATGCTTCAATTGCAATAGGTTTGGACATTTGGCTAGAGAGTTTCTTCACAAGAAGGATACACCAAGAGATGATGACAACCATAACAACAACTACAACGACAATGGCAATCAAAGGAACAACATGTTCAACAACAAAGGAAAGAGGAATGCTCCCGCTATTCAAAGTGGAAATGTTCGTCCTCCCAAGAAGTCAAGAAACTCTAGGTATGAAGAAATTAATGTTGGTGGAAAGCAACAAGAATTTTATCTTATTTCTGCCCTCACCACCGCCTCTCCTAAGGATACATTAGATCATTGGTTGATTGATAGTGGTGACTCAAGGCACTTCACTAGGTACAAAGAGGCTCTCTCAAATTTGATTGAAAAGAAGATGAATATGGAGGTTATACTTAGGGATAATGCCATTTATCCCATGAAAGGAATTAACACTGTTACTCTTCACTTAAATCAAGGTCAAACCCTTCACTTACAAGAAGTGTTGTATGTACCTAATCTGAAAAAGAACTTGGTCTCTATTTCTGCGATGGAAGATAAAGGTTTCAAGGTGACATTCATTGAACCCAAGGGACACATTCACTCTTGGATTCAGGGTTGAAGGTCTCAATCAGGTTGGAGGAAGTTCGTTGGGAGCAATGACTTGTGATACTTCAATCCTAATTACGACATCGAAGATTTGCTCACCTTCATTACAAAGCCTTACTTGATGTAAGGAAGATGGTCACAGGTCATGAAGGTATGTCCCAAGGTTGTATAGATGGAAAACATACAAGGAGACCATTTCCCTCAAGTCAAAGTCAAACTACCGATATTCTTCAATTGGTCCATTTTGATCTATTAGTTATGTTGCCCGTGACATCTTTGGGTGGATATTTGTACTATGCAAGTTTTGTGGATGACTTCTCTCGCAAAAGATGGATCTATTTCTTAAAGAAGAAGGACGAAGTGTTCAGATGGTTCTGCTCTTTCAAAGCCTTGGTTGAGAATCAAATAGGGAAGAAGATCAAAATATCGAGGACTGATAATGCGACTGAATATGAGTCAAATGTATTCATTGACTAATGTAGAGAAGCGGGGATTAAGAGGGAGACCACTACTACATATACTCCTGAGAAAAATGGAGTTGCCGAAAGGAAGAATCGAACTATTATAGAAGCCACCCGTGCCATGCTTCATGACCAAGGCCTACCAAAGTTCTTATGGGGAGAAGTTGCCAACACTGCTGTGTATGTTCAAAACAGATGCCCACATCAAACATTGGATTTCAAGACACCTGAAGAAGTATTCACCGCTAAGAAACTTGATGTTTCTCATTTTAAAATTTTGGTTCTCTTATATTTTCATGTGTTGAAAGAGAAAAGAAACAAGCTAAATGTATCTGGGAAGAAAGGAACCTTTGTGGGCTACAATGAAACTTCGAAGGCATATAGAATCTATGTGCCTGGTCAAAGGGAAGTGGAAATAAGTCATGATGTCATTTTCAATGAAGATTCTACCCTTAGGAAAGTCCAAGATGTTCCTATCCCTAGGAAGGACAATGATGATGATGCTTGAAAGCAGGACGAACCTCTGACTAATGACTTGATGCCCGATGTTGAAGGTCCGATGGATCCTATTGATCCACTTCCTAGTGAACCCTCTTCAAGAAAAGACCTTTGTGGCTCAAAGATACTCTTGAAGATGTTGAGAAACATATTGCACCAAGGGGGACATTTTGTGGAATCAAGAAGCCGAACAAGTACCAAGGGTATTTAGCTGCCATGAGTACTCTTGTACAATTTGAGCATTGTACATTTGAAGAAGCCATGAAACACCAAGTTTTGAAGGATGCAATGAACGAGGAGTATGAATCGATCATGAAGAATGATGCTTGGGATGTGGTTCCTAGACCCAATGACAAGTCAGTGGTCACTTCAAAATAGCTCTACAAGATCAAACATGGAGCTGATGGAAGTGCTGGAAAGTTCAATGCTAGATTTGTTGCTCAAGGCTTCTCTCAAAAGGAAGGAGTAGACTATGATGAGATATTTGCACCTGTTGCCCGGTATACCACCATCCGTTCGATCATAGCCCTTGCTACCTCACAAGGATGGAGCCTACACCAGATGGTAGTTAAAATTGCTTTCTTGCATGGCTTGTTTAAGGAGGAAGTCTATTTAGAACAACCTAAGGGGTTCGAAGTTCAAGATCGTAAGACACATGTATGCAGGTTGAAGAAATCCCTCTATGGGTTGAAGCAAGCCCCCAGGGCTTGGTATGAGAGGATTGATAGCTATCTTATGAAGCTGGGATTTATAACGAGCGATGCTAAACCGAACCTATAGTTCAAGGTGGAAAAGGACAGGCCTCTCATTTTGGTCCTTTATGTGGATGATCTCTTTCTGACATGTGATGAACCTCTCATTCATCAATGCAAGAGGGAGTTGGATTCCGAATTTGAGATGAAGGATCTAGGACTGATGCACTACTTCCTAGTACTGGAGGTCTGGCAAAGGCAGGTGAGATTTTCCTTTCTCAAGGAAAATACATTGTGAAGCTACTTGAGAGATGTGGGATGGTGGACTGAAGTCTGTATCTACTCCGATGGAACTCAACTTCAAGAAGCTATGTGGAAGTGCTGCTGGACCTGGATTAGCAGACCCTTTCGAGTATCGTCAACTTGTGGGGGCCTTGGTGTTCTTGGTAAACTTCCGTCCTGACATATGCTTCTTTGTGAATGCGTTAAGTCAATTTATGGTCGAGCCTCATCACATTCATTGGATTGCTGTTAAGAATCTCTTGAGATATCCCCCGGGCACAATCCGCTATCGACTGAGATACACTGTCGAGAACTTGAGGCTTCATGGATATTCAGATGCCGACTGGGCTAGAAGTGAGGTGGATCATAAGAGCACGTCTGGGTTTTGCTTCTCTTTGGGGTCTGCTTCAATATCTTGGATGAACAGGAAGCAAAAATTGGTTGATTTAAGCACTACCGAGGCTGAATACATTGCTGCGAGCGAGTATGGCTTGTTGTGAAGCTATTTGGTTGAGGAAGCTCTTTAGTGAGCTATTTGAGCACGTGCTAGATACCACCGTGATCTTTTGCAACAACCAGAGTGGGATTCACTTATCAGAGAATCCCGTGTTCCACGATCGCTCCAAGCACATTGGTATCAGGTACCACTTTATCCAGGATATGGTACAACGGGGATCAATAAGGCTCTAACACATCAAGACGGATGAGCAGGTCAAAACCTTTGGGGAAGGTCAAATTCTTAACCATTCGAGAGAGACTTGGAGTCATGAACAACCCTCTTATGAGGTTTCCCTATGAGTTGGACACTGACCTTTGGGAGCTCCTGGAGGATTGGGGTACTTCTTGGATCTATGAGCGACCATAGGGTGAGTGGTTCACCTCCCCCCTAGTGGTGTGCTAGATACAGGGTGAGTAGTTCACCTTCCCCTATGACACCCCATGATGGTTGACATGTGTGTAGGGTGAGTGGTTCACCTTCCCCTACGATTGTAGACACATGTATGTAGGGTGAGTGGTTCACATTCTCTTGTCGATGTCCCAACACACATCCTATCCATGGAGTTCGGTCTCATTGGAAGTACCTCTCATCTGGCCAATGAGTTAGGAAAGGATGGTTAGGGACCTAGCACTACTGATGGGCGCATCGTGTATTGTTGTACTCCCTATGACTAGGATGCACGATGTTCAACAACTTGATCTGTGATCAAGGACTGACTTTTGTTAGTGGAGAGTGGTATGATCTTGTGACTCACTTGCGATCACTTCTTCTTCATTATTACTTCATGGTTCAACAGAGCAAAGCAAAGCAGTGATGATAGAGATGGCACATGATGATGATAGATGGCTTGGCATGTGTAATTCTCCCTAATTGAGAGGGAGTGTTAAAATTGGCAAGTAGAGCTAAATTCCACCAAAGGACAACTCATATGATGGAGATGATTATTGCATTGGATTCCTCTTTTCGAGAGGTCCAATTTTGATATAAAGATCATCTCATTCTAACAAGCAGAAGTGGAATTTTGAATTTATTCTCTCATGCAAAAATTGTCAAGGCCGGCCTCGGTGAAATGTAGGCTCAAGAAGCCCAATGGATGTGTTTTCTCACCCTTAACGAAATGTATAAATAGGAGTGACCTCTCTCCTCATTTGGACATCACTCATCACATCATACATCTCTCTCTCCTCCCTTGATTGGTTCGTACAATTGGGCAACCTCTTTCTCTTCTTCGCACATGTGGCAGGAGGTCGAAAATTTCAGGACAAGAGTAGGCCGAAATTTGAGAGCAACAGTCCAACGTTGACCAAGATTGATTTATCCATCTTTGACTTCGGTTTTAGGGCATAACTCTGATTTTTCTAGGCCGAGTTGTCGGGCACAAAAATCGAGGTGTTTTGGGCATGTTGACCAGCATTGACTTCAGATTTGATCGTAGAAATTACGACAATTCTTATCTCTCCTTTGACTGGGTTTGATTGAACAATTTTGGGTTGACTTTGACTCTCCTTGAAGGTTGAATTGGACTATTGTTGAATGAGCTGCTTAGAGGACGTTTTGGTGTTGATTTGACCAATGTTGACCTTTTGGTTAGGGATGTTTTGACTATGTATTGGGGAAGTGAATTTGATCTATGTACTCTCTCTCTGCTGAACTATTGAATAATAATAAGAAGATTTGATCTAAGGGTTTTCCCCACATTAGGGTTTTTCCTTGACATCCGCCAAATTTTGTGTCATCTTGTGTTGGCTTGTATTCTGCACGTTTTTATGTTCTATCTGCATTTAGTGTCAATGTGTTTAAGTTAATGTGGTTGCTACTGGAAATTGGAAATTGTCATTGCGTTGATTAGGAACATTGAACTAAATTGTGCTAAAGCTTAGAACATGCCATTGTTAACTAAAATTAACATCGGGACTGCTCCTATCTTGGATACCATTCCTCAAGGAATATTAGTCTTAGATGCTTATCCAATCCTCTATTCTCCCTACCAATGACTTCACTAGACTTACGACTGTTAGTCATGACCTAGTGCATAACACATGGAGAATATGGTGCCCCTCATCCCTCCCTATCAAATAGGGAGGACTGACCACAAGCCTCAACTTGTCTCATCAAAACATCATTTGTTTAGAGATCAATGCTAGTAGGATTAGGGTTAGATTTCTCTTTCTTTATAATTACTTGTGAATTATGTTGTCTTTTTTTACTTATTTGTTATATTATCTTTTATCAAGCAATTACCAAATTATGTGTGCATGAAGATCACAAAAACACAAGACACAATATATAGGCACTTTGCTAGGGCAAAGCCCTTACCAGGGGGAAAACCTAGTCAAAATATCTTCCTTCAGTAGTTTTCCTTGAGACTATTCAACCTAGACAAAGACCTCTTCCACACCAAGGCAACCTCTTTTTCTTCTATCCAACCTTCGACCTAGTAGCGACAACACTTCGACCCTAGCAGCTTGGACTTGGTAGCTTTCGGCATCAGCAACAGCGTCGACTTGGCAGCTACTGGCATTAGCAGCAACTTCGACTTGGCAGCGTTTGGCATCAACAACAAATTCGACTTGGCAACTTTCGACATCAGTGGTAGCTTCGACTTGGCAGCTTCTCGCGTCAACAACAACTTCGACTTGGCAAAGAGACTTCGATCTCCTAAACTAGCCCACAAGAGAGAGAGAGAGACCAAAACTTCAATTTTGTCCTTCCCTTCCTTCTTGACCAAACTCACACTCCTTTTAGCCTCCTTCTTCCCCTTTCACACTTTTCCCAGCTTCCAGCTTCTAGCTTCAGATATCAAACTCTGTGAGAGAGAGTGATATTCTCCAAATGAAGTCAAATTGCCTTGTATATATAGCCTTCCAATGAGGCCGAATTGCCTTCGTTGAGGCCAACTTGATCTTTTTGAGGTCGACTTAAAAATAATTCTTTTTACATCGTTCGAAAGTCCAAGAAGGGTCTGATAAAATATATAATGACTCTAGTGACTCTTCATTAATCGTAGGAGTCCACAATGGGGACTTTGACTGATAAAATGATGACCCAAGCATGAAACCCATTCTTTAATAAGTCATTGTAACAATATTTTTTTTTTTGACAAATACATTTTATGTAGATCGAAGCTAGTTACATTTTTTCAACACTCCCTCTTAATTAGGGAGGTTTTCATACGGAAGATCTCAAACTATATGATCTATGAAGAGTTTAGGCACTGCAGTGCCATTGACTAAATTCATGACCAGGGCAATCTATCCAAGGTCTCTTAATAGTTTAGGCACCACAATGCCACAGATTGGATACCTGACCAGGGCAATCTATCCAAGTGGGACTAAGATGGACTAAAGTTTTCAACCTCTCTAGGCACCATCAGGCTTACTTACTAACCATCAACCTAGGGATCTAGGTGCATATCCGAGGTCAGAGCTTCATGACCGACGCTACCCTCCCTACTTCGGGAAGTATACATCAACACAAAGCGCTGGCAAGATGTCCTCCAAGGCAATGTCTCACACAGAAAGCCTCAACTTCCCGATTATTCCAATCGGTAAAAAATCCTCCCCGATCAAATAGATTCGCAACAAATCTCTCCCAAACTGTTGAAATTTGGTACCTGAAGACAGGTGGTTCCCTAAGGCTTTGATCTTTGGCCTAGGGAAAAGTGTCCAAAAGAATTTAATTTTTCTCCTAAAGTGACTTTATAATTTTTATAAAGTTAAATCTAATTTAAAAGTGACTTTAAGTGATAAAGTTACTAAAGTCTAATTTTAAAGTGACTTTAATAAAGTTAATGTAAAATTAGAAAGGAAAAGTGACTTTGGAAATAAATGACTAAGTGGGTCTTTATTAAAGTGGGGTGAATTAAAAAATAAAAAGTGAGATTTAAATGAACATTTAATCTCAGCCCTAGATCTCAATCTATTTCAGCCATTGGATTTAGAGGTTACCCAAAGTCACTTAAGATTAGATTAAAGGAGGAAAAGGAGGCAAGAGTCATTGATTCTTTCATGAGCAGATTGAGAGAAGGAGAGCAAGAGAGCAAGGGAGATTTCTGGACAAGGAGGAGAAGGAGACAACAGCTTGGCACACATTCCAAGGCAGCAGTTGAGCAGATTTGTATAGCTGATTCGGCACACAGTGAAAGGCTGGTTTTGGCACGCTTTTCTAGAAATCCGTACAATTGGTTTGCATAGAAATCGAGGAGTGGTTTGCACAGAAATCGAGGAGCAATTTGCTGTTTTTTTGCACGCAAATCGAGGTCTGTACAACGCATTTATTGCAGTCCGTACATCGTATGTAATGCAGGCTGTACAACAACATTTAAGGCTAAAAGTGGGCACGAAAATCGAGGAGGCCGTACAACATTTATTGCTGTCCTGTTTGCTGTAATTTCCAGTTTGTTGAGAGGCACGGGAAAAGAGATAAGTTGTAAATTTGCTTGCTGATTTTTTTACTGAATATTTCTCACTGTAAAAAAGGCATTTTCAGAAATAAAGAAGAGCTCTCGAACTGGTTTTCCCCAAGAGTTGTAGGGGGTTTTTCCAGGGTCACATTGACCAAAAATCACTGTGTTCAAATGTGTTAAATGACTGTTTGTACTTGCTGATTTTTATTTCTGCATTTTTCAGCATTCTGTAAAATTTCCAGAATTTGTGTTTTCAGCAAATTTTTTTTTTTTTTTTTCAGTTGTTGAATGTATGGATATGGGAAAGGGCATTTAACTAGATGGGAGAAATAAGGTGAAACTGAAAACCGGGGTGGGAAATGAGAAATTTCTACACAAACAAACTGATCGACAACTCTAAGCATGTAAAACATGCTATCAAACTTCCGAGAGATATACCTGTACAAACACAACCCCAATCAGTAACAAACTTTCAAATGTACATAAATAGATACAAACCTCCGGGGTTTTCCAGACAACTTGATGTTGCTTCTCGACTTTTCACAGTAGGACTTAGGGCTTTCCCAATGAATCTTTGCAAAAGATTCCTAAACCATACAACTTCCTTACCTACTTTTCATGTAGCAACATATTCTATAAATAGATTCAACTCCTCCTAATCTCAATAGCCCTTTAAAATACATTCTCCAATTTTCTTCTCTCAGTCATGGCCTTCACTAAACCTTACGGCTATTAGTCCTGGTCTAGTGCGTGACATATGAAGTAGAGAACTACATCCATCACTGCTTCGTAACAAGGGAGGATCTAATCATTCCTATATAAGGAATATACCCAACCTCCCTCTTAACCTAGGGAGATTCCTTTCATTCAAGCTCCCTCTTAACTTAGGGGGCTCAACTTCTTTTCTACGACATCGGAAAATCTTTCATGGCTTCCATGCTTCTCATTAGAGTTATTATGACCATCATTATTCACATCATGCTTATCACATCAACTTTACTTTACGAACGTCTTCACCATCTTGAAGATTGTGTACACGCACAACTTAGATAGCAAGTACAACCAAATCTATAGAAGCATGAAGTTACCATATCAAAATCATGGAAGCATTCAACTTTAGACATCAAATACTTGGTTACATACTCTTTGATTTCTTGCTAGGGTTTCTGTCATAAACCCTAAACTACTTCATCAAGAGTTTTAGTACTTCATAACAACCTTCATTACATCAAGGGTTTTAATGTTTCTTTCAGAGGTATGACATACCCTACTACATCATATTGCAAACCCTAGAGACAATTCAACCAAATATAGATCTAGAATGTACCTAACAACTTCAGAATTCATATGTTAGACTTCTCACTAGGATTTAGTGCGAGATCCTAAATTTCATACATGAGCTTTTAACAACCAAACTAATCACAGCTCAAAGTAACAACATGACTAGCTTCCACTAGGATTTGATGTAAACCTTGCGTTTTACTTATTCCCAACAATCATAACTCAAATTCAGATTTCAACAATCTTAGACAAATCTTATATATATATATATATATATATATATAAGTGAATAACACATTATCTTGCAAGAAAAAAGGGAATAAGATCCATAGATGACAATTTAGAAGGAAGAACAAGTCTATATTAACTCTAATATATGATTATGTGATGGTCGAGTTTCGACCAAGTTTCAGAGTTTCAGGTATGGGTACGGCTTGAAACGCTGGGTTCCTTGAAGTTTCGTGCAACATAGTTCCAAACCCTAGGACACATGATTATCAACAATTAGGGCAACTCATACATCTAGGATTCCATCATCATGCTATAGAAGCTGATGAACTAGGGGCTATAGGAGGTAGACCACGTCCTCTACTGGTGGCAGGGATAGCCCGGGTAGGTGGTGTCACCTCCTCCTCCTGTTGCTCTGCCTCCTCCTCCTCCTCCCCCCCTCCACGACCTCCTGCTCTAACCAATCATCGACAGATTCCATGAGAGGCCTCTCGGCCTCAACCCTCCATGCAACGGTGGTGTCAATCCCATCCAATGAGATGGCCTCCATATCAGGTTTCCTCTCAAGTTACCTCACCCACAATCGAAGATTGTAGTAGACGTAGACCATGTCATTAAGTCGCTGGGACTCCAACTTGTACAAAGATCATGAAATAATAATTATAAAAAAATATTGTTTAATGAATTCAAAAAATGATTTGGAAATTTGCAATATTTTAAGTTTTAAGTTTAACCTGTTGCGCTTCTTGTTGTGTATTTTTTCAAATACACTCTAGTTGCGCTCACATCCTGAGGAACTACATGTTTGGCTAAGGATTCGAATGGCAAGCTTTTGTAGAAGGGGTACCCTGGCACCATACATTCTCCACCATGCATCTACAACAAAATTACAAATAAAATTTTAAATAAACATAAGAGAAAAAATGAAATTTGAAAGTTGAAGCAAAGTATGAAGTTATCAATTTGAAGAGACAATGAAATTTGAAAGAAACTAAAAAATAACTGGCATTTTAGTCGTCCTATCAGTCATAGCCATGTCAAAGCCAAATGTGCCACTTGCCATCCTGTATGTCTCAATTTATTTGGAGATTTCTGTACATTTTGTTGGAGATCGCACCATCCTCTGAACACAAGTTAAGAATCCATCCATGATCTCGGCGTCAAATATGAACCCACATTGGTAAGAAAATTCGGGGTTCAGGTAGATCCCCGCAGCATGAATGGGGTGCAGTGTGTTGTTTCATTGTTCATCAATCACTTCTCATAGGAGGAGTTGTCTCTGAAACCCCTCATCTCCCTTATCATAATAGTAGGCCCGAATGGATTCTTTGGCCCTATCCATGGCCTCATACAAATAGCCCATTGTGGGCTTTTCACCATCAACTAATTGAAGAACCTTTACCAAAGGTTCAGTAATGGTGCACACCTCCTGCACTCCCGCCCAAAAATCTTCCTGGTATGAAACTAATCTGCATATGGCCTCTCCCTCTGGTTTGCAGCTCATTGTCCAAGCACGCCACTCTGAAAGAAACATTCTCTTCACATTCCACATAGAATTCAAGAGGGATTGAAGAGATATGAAACTGGTGACAAATTGTGTAATGGCGGGGCACACCAACTCTTTATTGTTGGTGAATTTTCTCATCAAGCTAAGCACAAATGTATGATTATATATAAATTTTGTAATGCTTTTTGATGACTCAACAATATCTTTGACAAAGGAAATTTTCCCTATGTCCTTTAACATCAAATCAATACAATGTGAAACACAAGGTGTCCAAAATAAAGTAGGATGTCTCTCTGTAAGCATACTGCCAACAACAACATAATTTGTAGCATTGTCCGTTATGACTTGGACAACATGTTCTGCACCCACCTTCAAAATAAACACATCCAACAAATCACATAAAGTTTTTGCATCTTTGATATGTGAAGATGCATCAATGGATTTCATAAACATTGTCCCCTTGGGACAACTAACCAAGAAGTTTATAAGGGTTTTTCCCTTTTGGTTGGTCCAACTATCTGACATCACAATGCATCTTGTTTGTGCCCATGATGCCCTAAACTCCTCCAATATTTTGGTGAAGTCAACCTTTCCATTTTGAAGAATCCGACCTCTAAAGTCATCATAAGAAGGGATTTTGTACCCTGGGCCAACAGTTGCAATATCATCAACAACAGGCTGAAAAACCCTTTTGGTTGGTCCAACTATCTGACATCACAGTGCATCTTGTTTGTGCCCATGATGCCCTAAGCTCCTCCAATATTTTGGTGAAGTCAACCTTTTCATTTTGAAGAATCCGACCTCTAAAGTCATCATAAGAAGGGATTTTGTACCCTGGGCCAACAGTTGCAATAGCATCAACAACAGGCTGAAAAAATGGATTATTCCTTGCAACACTGAAAAGAATATCACTCCAAAGGAAAAATTTGGCCAACAACTTGTTAGCTTGTTCTTTCTCAATTTTTTTTAAGCATTGAAGTGATAGATGGTTGTGAACCAGGTGTGGTTCTAGGAACAAAAAATGATGAGGCAACTACCGAGTTGGTTGTAGATATTGATGCTGAAGTAGAGCCAATGCTACTTCCTTGTTCACTTGAGCCTAACACCGTCTTTGCTTGTTGCTTCTTCATTTCTGCTTTGGCCTCTCTATTGTGCTCTAAATTTTCCAATGATCTCATGGCTCTTCGGATGATTTCCGGATTTGTATTTGAGCAAGGCCCTACATCAAATCCAGGGATTTGTGCAAGGTGATACTTCAATCTATAAACCCCCTTTGACATATACTGCCCACACAACTCGCAAGACAAGTTTATTCTATCAAACCCTCCATTAGGGTCACCAAATTCCCACAAAGGGTCCAATTTCCTTGGCTTGTTTATAACTTGGTTGAAATCTTGACTCTTGAGTTTTAAATTTGTAAGATGAAGTTTGAACTTTGAATTTGAATGGTGAACCTATAGCAAAATAAGAATTGCAAGTTACAAAAATTAAAAAAAATTACATATATGAGTAACATGACAAAACACGTTGAATTTTTGACAATTTAACAAACAAAAACATCATCAAATCAACTCAAAAATATTTGATAAATCAATGGGTTATCCAAACCCAACCAAAAACAAAAAAAAACCAAAACAAAACACATAAATTTGGTGCCCATACAGGTTTGCCGGAGAAAATTGATCCTCTCCTCCTCAGCTCTCAATCCATCGGGGGTTTTGAGTCGTTTCCCCTCCAACAGCGCCCAAGCGACCAAAAATTTCCTCCAAGGTCACTCCCAATCCACCGTTGTCGCTGTCTGATCAAATGAAAAAAAATTGTTTTTTGGTGTTTATAACCTGTTGTCTGCCGGCCCGCCGATAAAAACAAATCGAAACACGATAATATCGTTGTTATCACGATAATCTCAAGAACACTTGATTTTTTTTATTTTTATTTTTTATTTTTATTTTTTATTTTTTTATTTTTTATTTTTTTTCTTCTGAAAAAATCGCCAAAAAAACCGCATAAAAATCGGCCGATTTTATCATCGCTTTAAAAAAATCGCGATAAAACGATGAAATCTCAATTTTATCGTGAGTTTCGCATCCCTGGATTTTATCAATATGCCAATGGGTAGGTCAGGCCGATTACGTATCCATGAAATGTCATCAACAAAATGTTCACAACAATTTTGAATTGGGTGATTCAGAGTGGATCATTATATAACTTGTCATCTATTTTGGTACCTTTGGGTGGAAATATTGGAGTTATTGGCTTGTAGGGCTCATTTTAAAGGAAGGTCACATTTTGGTAAGTTGGGGTCTAGAACCATCCAGAGCCCGTTTGAGGCCTTAAACGACCATTTTTAGTGTCGAAAATTTGTCAGCATATGTTCCTGTGTCTCAATCTTGTTGTACACTTAAATAGATTTCTAAAGGTGTGCGGAAATTATGCCTCTTGCAAGTTGATATAACCATGGTATTTATTGATTAGATGCCATGTCAACATTCATTACTCACACAAATGGTGCTATTCATGTATGGAATTTCATAAAGATTCTAGAAAATGCAAAACCCTAACATTAATTGTATGTTGAGTCATGCAAAATCTGTAACCCTAAACCTAGAGGGCTATCAGAATCTGTTAAATGCTATGTCACTAGGAAAGGAAGGGATTCTATTCTTATTGTATCGAGTGTTGTTCCATGGGAGAGCATTCAGAGTGGGATATTGAAGTAGAACATAGGAAGTATAAGATCTTGAAGAAGCCATACTGGGTGCAATCTCCATGGCAACTTGGTAGTGGCAGCTTTTTCTTTGTATTTGCATTTCATAATTGAGATGAAAAAGAGTAGAGCATAGGCCTCACCTTCGAGTTGGGATTGTCTGTGTATTGGGTTTTCCTAGGGTAGATCTTGTGTTCATTGTGTGGATGATGCGTTATTTACTTCTCTCTTTTGTTTCAGTTTCAATTTATTTAGTATTTCACGCATTAAGTCAGTGACACCAAATCTGGAATCTAGGTATAAGACAATTTAATAAGAGATTTCATAATATTGTAAGATCTGGTTTGATGAACTATTCCTAGTGGAATATTGATGGTACTTTACAATCATTGGGTGACCAAAATTTTGGTCCACAAGCATCTGCCAGTGTGATGTGTCTACCAGATTTTCGGATGCTTATGGTCAGAAACATAGAGTGGATCTAGGTCTGGATCTGTTGATATACGATCGTACCTTGATCCAGTAACACAGTTTTTTGTATTTGTTTTATAGTTTGGGGGGATCTCTCCACATATCTCCAGGATTTTGGCGGGTCACTCCATAAATCCCCACATCCTTGAGTCTTGCTGGAACATTGCGTGAAATTTGAAATTAGATATTGATACTGCTTATTCTATCATAAATCTGCAATATATGCATGATAATAACTCAATAATTATACAATAAATAAGACATCTTAAGTCCTAGTACCCAGAAACAATGCAATAGCAGATAATGCATTCCAAGAATGAAAGTGATGAAGAAATATATCTTACCTCAGTGGACTTGGAAGCCTGTTGGAAATCACGATTGCCATTACACCAAAACCCGCAGGTTTTAGTGTAGCTCTCTGAGTTAATACCACCTTTGGGGTCTTGATGAGATGGATCAATCATAACTAACAACTTCAATATATCCCAGCTGGTGTGGAGGTTAGTATCCTTATGATTGATGCGTTTGACTCATTCCGCCTCTTTTATTATGGTTCATTTACCATATGGGACTTGTACCTGTGAGTTAATTCCCTCACGTTGAAGTACATACTACATAGCACCTTATTATACAATAAATAACTCACCTTAAATCCAAGTACCAAGAAACAATGCAATAGCAGATAATGCATTCCAAGAATGAAAGTGATGAAGAAATATATATTACTTCAGTGGACTTGGAAGCCTGTTGGAAATCACGATTGCCATTATACCAAAACCCGCAGGTTTTAGTGTAGCTCTCTGAGTTAATACCACCTTTGGGGTCTTGATGACATGGATCAATCATAACTAACAACTTCAATATATCCCAGCTGGTGTGGATGTTAGTATCCTTATGATTGATGCATTTGACTCAGTCCGCCTCTTTTTATTATGGTTCATTTACCATATGGGACTTGTACCTGTGAGTTAATGCCCTCACCTTCAAGTACATAGTTCCATATATAGGTCTGTATTCCCTGTTACAAGCAAGGCATAATTGTTGCAAATTCAAGTGCTTTCACATTTTAAAGGCATAAAGATTTCATGTGGATGTGTGTTAGGTCTTGTTGATAATTTTGTCAGGTCTTTCTGCAAGTTTAATCTTTGAGACCATAAATATTTTTGCTGTGTAGCACTTTGTCAATGCATATCTCTGGAAAAGATGATGTTCCAAATTGTTCTTTTTATAAAAATCCAATATTAATTGCTCCAATAATTCTGTTTTGACCATTGATTTATTTCAAGCAGGTCTTTGTAGACGCAAGGTTGCATGTTTCAGGAGGTGCTCTCAGGGGAGGAAGAATGGTAGAGGGGCTTCCTGCAATCTCAGGTTGGATAACTAGGTTTCTCTGCCAAAAAAACTGTTCTATTATTTTCTAACCTTTTGTTTCCACTTGTTATATTTTATTATATCTATAACTGTGTTTTTTTTGCTTGCAGTACTTGATACAGCTGCTGGATTTTGGGTTGATCGAAATGGAGTTGTTTCATCTCCTCGGACAAGTAAATCTCACACAGAATTTGATTCATCTTTGGATCTTCTAAAGCGTTGTCGGCATGCAGCAGCTTCTGTTGGCAATCAAATATATATATTTGGTGGATTAAGAGGAGGTATGTTAATTTCTGATCCAAGAACTGCTATACTAAAAAGTCTTAAATATGCTGTGGGGATTGAGCAGGAACTGTGTTTAAGATACACTAAATGTGATTGGCTAGATGGAACATTTATAGAAGGTATTGGATCATGTGCATTGCCAGATCTTTCAACATCTAATGGACTTGATAACTTACTCTTTGTTGATGTTTTATATAGCAGCGGAAGATATTCCCTTCTGGACAACAATGTATAATATTTATTATATTATGTACAACAATGTATATTTATATATTATATATAATATAATATAATCTGTAAATATAAATATAAATAATCATAATTAATTAATAATAAAAAAGGGGAAAGACATGTCTTGACATATTAATGAAAAGACACCCTGACTATGTATATATATTGGGGCCCTCAATTGTAATCTGAAATCAATAAATATCTCATGTATCTTATATCAATCTAATAATGTTTACTCAATCGTAAAAACGAAATTAAAGGTTAATAAGTTTTCAAGTGTGTGATTATTGATCATAAGGCAATAATTACCAAGATCTGAAAATAAGAAAGAATTCAACATGGTATCAGAGCAATTAGATCTTGCAAGAAAAAATACGTGTTAAATTTTTCGATTGTTACAATCTGTATTTAATTTTTACTCCACTACCTAAATTTATGCAAAGAATTCCATAAATTATGGTGAGCAGTAATTCCTGGTAAATTTGTTTAATTACCATAATATAAGGAATGCACTACATCTTTACTTTCTACTTCTCTTAAATTTATGCAAAGAATCTCATAAATTATGGAGGAACAAGTAAAACAAAGTCAAACACTATGTGGATGGATTATAGCCTAATTTCAATGGTGTAAAATACAAATGTTAATGTGAGGCGAGATTTAACTTGATAACACCAATGGGTAGATGCTTAGAGAATATGTGCGGAGTGAATAACAACATATATCCACTATTGTTCATAATAAACTAACGTAGGAGATTTAAAGGGTGTCTTAGAGGATTCTCCCAAGATTGAGAAATTTTCTAAGATCTCTTAAGAAGTTTGGACCGTTCTCATGCTACTTGAAGTTGGATCAATTGTTTTAGGAACAAAGTTGAAAGATACTCTAGAGCCAGAGGGAGTTGAGGAGAAAGGTTTATAGTGATGTGATTCATAGGCTGTCGATGAAAGTTGGAAGTCTTAGGGTTTGTAAACCCTCGAAGACTAGATGTATTAGATAAGAAATCCCTAGGGTTTGTGAATAAAACCCTAGAGCTAGACCTAGATCTATGCTTCCATTGAAAAGAAGAAACCCTAGCTGATGCCTAAAAGGAAAGGAAAGCAAAATGTTGATGATGAGGACAAGGATGAGCATTTCCAGCTTGATGAGATTGCAATGCTTTCTAAAAGAAGGCAAGGATCAAAAGGGAATTGACAATTACCTACAATCCTTAGATTAAAAGGACCTCTTAATGAGGGTGCATGTATATTGTGAAGGATGCGAAGGCTTTGGTGGCAGATGGAAGCGTTGGGAAGAACGAAGCAAAGTTTATGACAAGAGGATTCTCCTAGGGTGGAGCACAAACTCAACTAGAGAGATTTGTGTTCAAGAGGGAGAAATGGAACAAGACATCTGGAACCTGTTGAGAAATCTATAAGGGAGTAGTTAGGATGATTTCTCTTTCTATGATAACTACTTGTGATATCATTTTACTTTCTCTTACTTACTAACTTCTCTTATTATTATGTTTGTTTATCATCAAACAACTACCAAGAACAAGAAGAACAATAGTACACATGTACACAGGATATAGGCTGCAATCCAGGGCCGAAACCTCTCCACTTGAGAGGAAAACCCGTAAATCTCTTCTTTGCTTATAGATTCTTCAATTGACGAATTCCAAGACCTCTAGACCAAGACTAATACCCTTCCAAGACCAAGTTTGACCTCTCCTGATGATGTGCTTCCTTTGTCCAAGTCAAACCCAGTCAAGTCTCTTCTAGCAGCACAACTTCGACCCCCAACTTAAGAATTTCTGCAGCCTCTTCTGTGGGTCTGAAATTTTTTGGCCTGCAACAATTGCTATTCTATCCACACGTATGGGCGCATTTTAGCCTTCCAAGGTATCCCAACAACTTTGTTTGCCTTGATTCCTTGTCTAGGGCTAGAAGGTGACCTAGTAGGCCCTTCTTCCAGCAACTTTGATCCTTTTTCAACAAATCGAGCATTTTGACCTTGAAGCAGTAAACCCAACAAACCCTAGCCTTCCTTCTTCACATGTGTGAGATAGAATTAATCCAGAAACTTCTTCCTTTGTCCTCTTCCTTCTTCGCTAGGCTTTTTCTTCTTTTCCTTTGCTTGAATGAGATGTGAAGTGAATGTGTCTCAAGAAGGTCGAGTTCCCTCCTTTATATAGGCTTCTTAAGGTGGGCATGGCTCCTCAAAATAGGCTGACTTGGTCTTGAAGGGTATTTTGACACTTTTAATTACAAAATTAATTTTCTTCACAAGTTGCAATGTGCCCGATGAGGTCTTCAACATATGATAATGATTCTTTTGACTTCTTGACCTAGGACAAACCCTAGAAGCACTCAATCTGTGTTTGACCTCTAAAATAAAAGACCTTGAGCATGAAACCCATGCTCCAAAAATAACAATAATATTTTTTCTTTCATTAGCGTTGATTAGCCCAAACGACATTCGTTTGAATGCGAACGTGCCCCACTTCATTCTGAATGTGGTCTTAAGTCTGTCAAAGTTTGCAACCAGAACCTGCTTGTAACCAGAATACCCATCTAACAAAGAAAACATTTCAGACCCCGATACTGTTTGCAATATCTTTTCGATGGACGACATAGGGTAGTTGTCTTTGTCTGAGGCGTGGTTGAGATTTCGGAAATCTACGCACAGGCGGATTTCCTGAGACTTTTTCCTTAACGGGACCAAATTTGACACCCATGTTGAGTGCCGCACTCTGTATGTGATTCGAGCATCTGACAATTTTCTCAACTCTTTTTGAATAAGAGGCTCAAGCATTGGGTGTACTTTCCTTAGCTTCTGTTGGAATGGCTTGGCCCCTTTCTTAATTGGTATCACTTGCTAGATGATTCGTGTGCCGTATGTCTTGAGTTCATCGTACGTCCACGCAAAGACATCAAGGTACTACTTGAGTAAGCGGATAAAGGCTTGCTACTCTTATGGTGTGCAACAAGTACTGAGATTGACATATTTCAGATCCTTATCTGTTCTCAAGTTAATCTGCTTGTGTGACAACGTGGAACTGTGGGTCTTGGCATTGACAGGTCCCTAGAAGCGATTCTGTAGGTCATACAACTTTTCCACCGATACCACACCCTTGGGGATGAGGTTTCCTTTACTTGCACTCGTTGCATCCTACAATGCTTTTTTGTGGTCGTCCTTATCGATCGCTGTCCTAAAATACGTCAGCGTTCGCCATGAAGCACAATATCTATTGGTCATCATCAAAAGCGCGTAAATTAGTGATATTATCGGGGACGGAAGGCTTATAAATAATTTCAATAGAAAATCCGTCACCCATTGGTGATAGCCTAGCAACAACATTTGCTAATGCATTCGCAACTGAGTTACGCATTCTTGGAACAAAAATAATATTAAAAGCTTGAAAATGTGAAATAAGACGCCATGCCTCTTGTTGATAACTTCTAAGATGAGGTGACACACAATGTATATTGTTGTAAGCCCAAGATGAGTGCCTCGTACTCTTCAATGTTGTTCGTGCACTCAAATTCCAAGCAGCTAGAGATCAAATGCTTTCTCTGCAGCGGATCTATTAAAACGCAACCAGCTCCAAAGCCCTCCGGTGTTTTGAAACCATTGAAGTACATAGTCCAAATATCATGTGTACAGGCACTGGGAACTACACTAGTACTAACAACTATTGAAAAGTGTAACTAGGTTCGGCCTTCATAATGACATGTAATTGTGATTTTTGTAAATGATGAAAAGAAGAAAATAAAATTATTATTATGCCTTGCTTCATGGGTTTCATGAGAAAGATGTTTTATTTTAGATGGCTCCCATTGAGAGCCTTTAAGATTTGTCATAAAAGTTGTATAGAGTCAATGTCATGTAGAAGAATGTATATGAATCGATAGGATTGTCAATTAGCCCTCCAACGAAAAGCACAAGTCCTCTTCATGTCGGCTTCAAGTTGAAGTAACAAACTCATGTCGGCTCACCATTTTGGAGACACACCTATTCATATATTTGTGTTGGCTTAATATGATAGACAAACTACTATATATAGGGACCTAGGCCTATTTCACAACTAGAGATTTTCGGGTGGACAGAACAGAGATAAGTTCGGATCTCTAGTGTACAGACATGTTCAGATGGAACTAGAAGGGATGAAGGGACAATGAGGACCTTTCTTTTGGGCTAATCACACACACAGTGGTTCGGATTAGTTCTGAGATTCAAATGACCATTTCAGAGAGAAAGAAAAATACCGTTCGGTTAGGAGACTTCCGTTTGGTGAAGAGTTAAGGATTGCCTTTGTAATTCGGATCAACGTTACAGTGATAGGCATTTCAAAAAGGGAACTCAGATAGGTCTCGATGCCATCTTAAAGGAAAGATATCGGTGCTATCTCAAAGGTCTCGGTGCTAGAAGAAGTCATGGTGCTATCACAAAAGTAAGGTCTCTGTAGTATGATAGTGAGGAGGTCTCACAATAATGGAGATCTCAATGTGAAGACAATGAAAAGATCTCGATGATGACAATGTCTTGATGCTAAGAAGGTCGAAGTGGAAGAGGAGTCAAGAAGAGGATTGACTGTCAAGGGAACTTGTGTCTTGGTCTTGGAGTGGAAAATAGGTCAAGGGTCTTGGTCTTGGCATTCGTCAATTGGAATCTCTATAAGAAGAATTTGTGTGGGTTTTCCTCTCAAAGAGTGAGAGGTTTTGGCCCTGGCTGATAGCCTACATTCTCTGTCTCTTATCTATTTATGTTCATGTATTGGTAGCTGTTTGATGAAGAATAACATTAATAACTTAAGTGAAGAAGATCCTAATCCAAGGTTGTAAAAAGAACTCACAAGTAGTTACTAATTAAAGAGAAATCACCTATTTCATGATGCCCTAGATTTCTCAACAACAACAACTACTAACTGTACAAAGTTCATTATTGCTAGTTGGACAAGGAAGGAGATCCAACTGTGTATCTGGTGGAACTGGGGATGGCTGTGCGAGATAACACCCCAGTTGAGTTTCAAGGAAGCAATTGCTGAAAAGTAATTCTGCGAAAGCCCTTGGTTCATTATGCCTGTTCAAGAGAGTGACATTATGTTTCATAAATCTCTTCGATTCTACCTGGATCTAATTATTTCTGCCCCTGTATGGAAGCCACAAGTGTGACCACTTTGTGGCAAAGTACCCTTGTAGTTTGCTAGACTAATCTCTGCTCGACAATATTCTGTATGTGTTAAGTTATGGTATGTTCTATGCTAGAGCAATATATTTAATTTCTTTTTCCATATTAGCAATCACATCAGCATAAAGTAAACTACAGATCAGTGAAACAGGAATCAACGATTTTGCCGATTAATCGCGATTCCCACTCTGCTCGGCCATGAAACGATTCGATCCGAATCTTCCCGAGTCAAATCGCATTGACCGAGTTTGAGTCGTGGTCAACGCGAGTTTGACTCGCGAGTATGGCGATTATTCCGACTCTGCGTTTTTTTCGAGTCCCGCCAAAATTTTTGGGTTTAGGTTTATCGGGTTTTGGGTTTCGGATTGTCGAGTTTGTCACTTTATCGGTTACGTGGTAGAGTTGTTTCATAATTCATCGTCCCGCATCCATAGTCCCGCGTCCAGACTCCAGACACCACACAGTCGAGCCTCAGAGCTGCATTTGACGCTGCATTGTTGAGAATCGAGCGTGAGCCTTGAGGTAACCCCTCTCTCTATATATATAATGATGAATTGTGATACTATGCAGTGTGATCATGTGATGCGAATCGCGATACAACAGACTCCAGAGAAGAACAAAGATGCTAATGCGGGCCGCGGCAATGCCATATATATAACAGTTATGCGGCATGCCTGCCATATATGTATCTGCCTGATATATAACGCAGAGTTAATCGGAATCAACCAACTATAACGCAGAGAGATGACAGACATAACCATATCGCAGCGATGCCATGCCTGCCATATATGTATCTGACAGTAGTACTAAGGTGCAACATCCTGGGGATCAAGCTGTTTTCCAACTCTGATATTTATTTATCCAACTCTGATATTTATTTATCCTTATTTTATTTAGTTTGAGAAACAAATTGCACTGTTTTCCAACTCTGATATGAAGCATATTAGATCTATTTCAAATCCACGTCTAATGAGGTAGCTTACTGATACTCCCTAAGCTACGTTCTTGGGATATGCACATGGAGGACCAACATATGTAATAAAAAGTTAAAAACAGGCCCACAACAAATATTACTCCTCTCTGGACTAAGATCAGAATTATTCTCATCCCCATCTGAAGTATGCTCCATTTGTTCCCAAAGATTCTTGAGGACTGAGTTTTCCTCTTCTAATATGCCAATAAAGTTCAGGCAATCATCATTGATCTTGAGATCAGATATCAAATCACCATGGACTTGAGCTTTCCTTTCTATCATTGGACATCTGGCCAAGATAGGAACTGAGGGTTTATCAATTTCATTTGCTATGTGTGCAAAAGGGCATTGAAGCCTTTCTTTAATGTTATTATCTACTAAACCTATCTCTCTGTACTCTACATTATCTGTTAAAATAGGCTTGCAGTGAATACTAGTCTTCTCTGGGCTAAGACTGAGATTATTTCCATCTCTATACTATATAGAAAGCCTGATCCATTTCCATCCAGAAACTTTTAAGAACTGAGTTATCCTCTTCTATAGTGCCACTAAAATTCAAGCCATCGCCATTGATCCTCAAGTCAGATACCATATCATCATGGATCTCAACTTTCTTCACTACCATTGAAGTTATGTATTATATCATTATGGAGGTTGCTCACACCTCAGGCTAAGTCAAATTCACCTGTGAAGACTTTCTGTTATTTTAATTTTTGCATGATCAATAAACAAGCTTGAAAATTACTTATTCCAATTTCCAAGCACCTTTTTCGAGATTTAATGAGAGATAACTCAACCTTAGAGGAGGGTGCTACTGTTACTACTGTTGGTGTGATGGAGAGCACAGTTTTTGGATCTCTTTCGCATAAGATAGGGTGTTGACTGTTGAGTATGTTTGCTTGGTAAGGACTCAAGGAGACGCACTTCTTAAGGAATTTTCAAGCAGTTAATGTGCCATTTTTTGGTCTGCTTCGCATGTCATCTGTGCCGCTGTTATGACTGTTCTCAACCAGCAAAACTTAAAAGGCAGTACTGCACTTTGGCCTTTCAGCATGACATGCCACTTTCTTGGTGTGCTTTTGTGCCAATTTTTAGAGCTATGTTGTGCTCCATTGAATAAAACCAGGGTTTTGCATGTTTTTTGGTTTTATTGAAAGGCAACATTTCTATATGTTTACTGACATCTGTCTTCATTTAATTTTTTAGATTTCTAACATATTTTAAATTTTTGGATCATTTTTAAATTTGATTTTTTGTTGTCTTTCACAGGAGCCACAAATTAAATAGAAGCCACGACTCTAAATCTTAATAGAAGACACAAATTAAACACAAGTTCAAAGCAACAACAATGCCGAGAGAGATGGACTTTGCTTGGGCTTATTGTGACAAGATTCCTGGAAAATCCAAGCTCCTTTGTAAATTTTGCAAAACGGAATGTAGTGGAGGCATTTATAGATTCAAGTTCCACCTTGCACAAATACCTGGCCATGATATAGGTCTTTGCGACAAGGTTGACGATAATGTCAAATACCAAGCAGCCTTGGCCCTTGAGATGTTAGATCAGCATAATGCCAAGAAAGCAAAGCAAAATACTGAAATAAGAACTCTTGGAGTTGATAGTTTTTCTACCACTAGCCCCATGTCACCTCACTCTGTTGAATCCTCAATGTCGTTCCCACGTTTTCTACACATGCCTCCAAGGCCAAGTCAAACTCAAAGCCATACGAGTCCTTCGACTCCTTCCTTCAACACTGGAGGTGGAAACATAAACACCTTTTTTGCTCCCCACACAAAACTCGGTTCCCAACCTACCTTGGATGCCACTGGTTGGAAAAAAATTATCCATAGTCAGGCAAGGAAGGCCATTGCTAACTTTTGGCACTATTCTAGCATACCTTTCCAATGTGCCAGAAGTCCTTATTGGCAAGCTATGATTGACGCAATTGCTATTGCAGGTCCAGGGTTCAAAGCCCCTACATCAGAGAGCCTTAGGACAAATATGTTGTTAGAGAGTGTTGAAGATGTCATGCTTGTGCTAGCTGAGTTTCGTTGATCATGGGTAGAAACAGGGTGCACCATCATGAGTGATGGATGGACAGATCAGAGGAATAGAACTTTAATAAATTTCCTTGTATCTTGTCCCGCAGGAACAATGTTTCTCAAATTAGTGGATGCTTCAAACAAGGTTAAGACTGCCCAACTTATCTGTGAAATGATGGAGGAAGTCGTTCAAAAAGTGGGAGAAGAACATGTACAAATTGTCACCGATAATGCAACTAATTATATGGCTGCTGGTAGAATTTTTGAGATTAGGCACCCCACTATTTTTTGGACCTCTTGTGCTGCCCATTGCATAGATTTAATGCTTGAGGACATTGGTAAGCTTCATTGGATACATGAGGTTGTGGAGAAGGAAAAATCCATAACCAAATACCTATACAACCACACTATTGTCCTAAACACTATGAGAATATACATTGAAGGTAAAGAAATTGTTCGACCTACAGTGACTAGATTTGCAACAAATTTCATATCTTTGCAATTTGTGGTTGAGCAAAAGATAAATTTGAAGAGGATGTTCTTGGGACCTGAGTGGATGGGATCTAAACATTCCAAGACCCCTGAAGGCATCGAAATTGCTGCACTTGTGTTTAATGATGGCTTTGGAAAGATGTCGAAGAGATTATTGCTGTGACGGAGTACCTTGTTAGAGTTCTCAGGTACTTCGAGTCTTTTAACTTTTTCATTTTTTAAATTTCATTTCAAGCTTCTTTTTATTTACAATGTTTCATATTTCTTTAAATTTGAATGCTTGAACTTTTAGGATGGTTGATGGTGACAAACCCACTATGGGTTACATTTATGAGGCGATGGATCTCGCAAAGGAGGCCATCAAAAGAAGATATGGGGATGATGAGACAAAGTATATGCCTCTTTGGGACATTATAGATGCACGTTGGGATAGGCAATTGCATTCCCCCTTACATGCTGCTGGGTACTTCTTAAATCCACAATATTTTTATGATAAGAGCAAATTTAATGAGGATGGGGAGGTTGGCAGAGGACTTATGACATGCGTGGAAAGGTGCTTCCCTGATCCAGAACAACAAAGTCGTGTCTTTTCCCAACTACAATATTATAGGGCACCATCTAAATTGTTTGCCTATACCAGTGCTATAAGACAAAGGTCTAAGATGTTGCTAGGTACCCAGCTTGAAGGCTTCATCAATTCATTAAATTTGTTTAAACTTTATTTTGTATGTTAAATGTTTTATTAAATTTTCTTCTTTTTAAGTTTTTACTATTTACTAATTTAGTACTTCTAGTCTTCTACTCACAAACCCTTACCACTTGCTAGGTCTTTGGTGACAAAATTTTGGTAGTGATACGCCAGATTTGAAGAGATTTTCCATTCGAATCTTAAACCAAGCATGCAGTGCTTCAGGTTGTGAACGCAACTGGAGCATGTTTGAGAAAATACATTCTAAGAAGCGCAACCGATTGACACAAAAACACTTGAATGACCTTGTATTTGTCCATTACAATCTACGACTTCGCAACAAACAAATACAAAGTGAGATTCGAGAGCTTGAATTTGAAGGTTTCATAATCTAGTTCGTACTTTAAAGTTCAAACTTCAAACTTCAAACTTCAAAGTGAAACTTTAATTCACATTTCAATGTCTCATGATAATGACAGGTATGGATCATTCACCAATCGTCCTTGAAGAGATAGATTTGCAAGCTACAAATGCGGCAGACTAGGTTCAATTAGATGAGCCTCCTCTTTTAAGCCTTCATGACTTGGAGAACTTTGAGAGTCAAGCAAGCGAAGGGGTGGAAGGAATCGCTTCTAGTTCTCTCTTAAGAGTCTTAGACTCTTAGTTGCTGATTTTTTTTTTGATTAGTATGCAGTTTTTTGTAAACTTTTAGAAGCATATGCTTCTAAGGACTCAAGACTCAGTGCTTTGGATCATGTTTGGACTCATAACATATATGAGATATTTATTCATGATATTTTGGACATCTATTGATATTATGCATTATTTGGACATGCCTTCACCCAATATTAATGAAAAATGGTTTTTTTAATTCAATATATGTGTATATTTTTATTTAATGAATTCAACGATTTTTTGCCGATTTTTTCCCGATCCGATTAAAACTCTTCGCTCTTTTGCCTCGCCAATTTATTGCCGATTCCGAGTCTAGTAACATTGCTACAGATAGAACATGAATATATATCACAGAAGACAAGCCAAGGCAAGAGGACACAAGATGTGGCGCTAGCCAGGGACAAACCCCACAATGTGTGGGGAAACCCTTGTTCAATTCTTATTTTATGTTCTTCAAAGCTCAACAGAGAAAGAGAGAGATAGCACATTTACAACAAAAGTCAACACTTTGACTTATCTAGATCTAAGCATAGATCATCTCCTATAACGATGAGATCAGTTGAAGACATTCTGCTTCAACTAATTCTCCAAGGTGATGGCTTCACCTATCATAGTGCTGCCTTTCATCCATTTGCTGCACATAACTGTGTGACACCATGCTGTACTGTCACATGTGTTGAACCTTGATCACTGATTTTCTCCTGCTCTCATCATCATGCTGCTTATTATTTATCATGCCCACTGTTTCATTCATCATCATACATCACTACTTTGATGAGAGGATTATACACCATCGTTGTTCATCCTAATCATTTTCATGATGTCGCTACTGAGTCCTTTTATAGGTTCACTGTAATACCGAGATCATCTTTATGGCATGATTGTCTTACTATTCCATCTCCATCTAATGTTCTGTAGCTACAGGAGTATGATGTCAAGACTATTCTTATTCATGCGGAATTAGCTCAACAATGGAATGCAGAGATTGTTCAAAAGTTATGTCATTGTTGTGTCTATACGCTCCAGTGATCCAACGTCTTGATGGTGACTGCACCTAATACCAAATCGAGGTGCAGTCAAGCCCTAGATTTGGATTTGCTCCTTCATGCGAGAGGAATGCAAGATTATTACTTCAATTGCTGATGCCCTTAGACAAGTTCTATTGCTCCTTCATTCTAGATACCCTCATCTCTCGCCTGCAACTTCAAGTTTTGACTGCGGCTCCATGTATAGAACGTGGCCTCATGACTGCGACTCCTTTTCCATCTAAAATCACAAAGCCGTCTAAATATGCATGAGCTTCTATGGCTGTGTGAATAGATCTCTGCGTTTAGGGCATCAACTCATGAACAGGTCTCAGCGTTTAGATGTCTTCATGACTACGTGGAAAGTGTTAGCGTATTCTCAATGCTGAATATATATATTGTTGTCCCATGACCTGTGTATATCAGTCTCTATGAACAACGTAGATATGTCTCCTATGACTGCGTGAAGATGTCTCTGACTTCATTCACCTGCGGATCTTTATGACCTGCGTATGCGTTTATTCCTTCCCTTATTGCGGCTTGATGTCTTTCCTTCCCTTACTGCGACTAGGCTCCACTACAACGTATAAGTTAGGGCTGCATATAAGTGTCAACATGTACAGTATGAATATTGATTGCGGACAACATGAACATTGACTGCATGAATATCTCCCATGACTGCATGAAACCAACCTATAACATCCACAACGTATCCACCATGAACAACGTATATTATGAGCAGCGTATATAAGGTCTCCAAGACTGCGTTGTATTAGGGCATCATTAATCTAGGCCAACATATTCTTTTTGTGACTCTCCTTCCAAAAACCCAATACGTGGAGAGGAGATCACATCAAGTGTGTGTTATGCTAATGACTCTAAATCCTCTCTTATTTATACTAAAAGCGTGGATGATTGAATAGACATGACGTTTAGGCTTCTAGAGCCTACATAAGAGCTGGCCGGCTTGATAATAATTACATAAACAAAATAAATTCATATCTCCATAAATACTTATCGGAATTGGATGATCTTTGGATCAATCCTACACCTCTCGACGAGAGGGGTCCAATAAAAATATCAGCTGCCATAAATAAGCCAACCCACATGGAGTTTGGCCCTAGTTTCCAATTTAACACTACCTCTCAACTAGGGAGAACTCCATCCGGTGATCCATAAGTCCGACTGTACTATCTCTGCCATCAGTGCTCTGCACTGCTCTGCCCAACTCTGTTAAGCTCTGCTCGGTTTTGTTGGCTCTGCTAGCTCTGCTCTGCTGGCTCTGCTAGCTCGGCCTTGCTGTGCTCAGCTCTGCTGGCTCGGCTCTGCTGTGCTCGGCTCAGCTCGGCTCTGCTGTGCTCAGCTCAGCTCTGCTGGCTCTGCTTTGCTCAGCTCAGCTCTGCTGGCTCTGCTTTGCTCAGCCCAGCTCTGCTGAACTATGAAGAAGAAGAATTGATCGAGAATGTCTCATACCAATCTCCACTGACCTGAAGTCAGTCTCAAAGTGCGTACCACTGGTCCCAGACCAATCTCAACAGACCCAAAGTCAACGTCATAGTGGGTACTACTACCATTTGTCCCAGACCGGTATCATAGGCTCAGAGAGTGTACCATTGGTCCTAGACCAGTCTCAACCGATCCGATGTCAGCGTCATAGTAGGTAACACTCTCACTGGTCCTAGACCAGTCCTTCACTGACACGAAGTCAGTCTCAGAGTATGTACCACTGGTCCCAGACCAGTCTCAACTGACCCGAAGTCAGCATCATAGTATGGTACAACTCCTACCATTGGTCCCAGACCATTATTGCAAGCTCAGAGTGTACGACTGGTCCCAGACCAGTCTCAACCGGCCCGAAGTCAACATCATAGTATGTACCACTCTCACTGGTCCCAGACTAGTCCTACACTGACACGAAGTCAGTCTTAGAGTATGTACCATTGGTCCCAGACTAGTCTCAACCGACCTGAAGTCGGTGTCATAGTATGGTACAACTCCTACCATTGGTCCCAAACCAGTATCACAGGCTCAGAGAGTGTACCACTGGTCCTAGACCAGTCTCAACCGACCTGAAGTTAGCGTCATAGTGTGTACCACTCTCACTGGTCCCAGACCAGTCCTACACTGACACGAAGTCAGTGTCAGAGTATGTACCACTAGTCTCAGACCAGTCTCAACCGACCTGAAGTCAGCGTCATAGTATGGTACAACTCCTACCACTAGTCCCATACTAGTATCGCAGGTGTAGAGAGTGTACCACTAGTCCCAGACCAGTCTCAACCGACCCGAAGTCAATGTCATAGTATGTACCACTCTCACTGGTTCCAAACTAGTCCTACACTGACACGAAGTCAGTCTTAGAGTATGTACCATTGGTCCCAGACCAGTCTCAACCGTCCCAAAGTTAGCGTCATAGTATGGTACAACTCCTACAACTGGTCCCAGATCAGCATCATTGATCTCAGATCAATGGAGGTCATCGTAGCGTAGGGAGTACGATAGATACAACGATGTGTCCATCGGTACTACTATGGTCCCTAACTTCATTTCCTTGCTCATTGATCAGATGAGAGGTACTTCCCATGAGTCCCAGACTGCATGGGTAGGATGCCTTGACAGGAGAACTAATCAGTCTTGCCCTCACAGGAGAACACATCAATCCTGCTACAATTGCCATGGAGAACACATTAATCTAGGCCTCACAGGAGAATACATCAATCCTCCTACAATCACCATGGAGAACACATCAATCCAGGCCTGACAGGAGAACACATCAATCCTGTTGCAATCGCTATGGAGAACACATCAATCCTGCTACAATCGCCATGGAGAACACATCAATCCAGGCCTCACAGGGGAACTAATCATCCTGCTACACAGGAGAGCGAATCATCCTGTTCCAGAAGAGAGCGAATCATCTTGTCCCACAAGAGAGCGAATCATCTTGTTCCAGTGCGCACCACTAGGGGAGGGTGAGTCACCCTGTGGTCGTATGTTGCTGCAGTAAGAACCGCAAGCCCCCCAGAGCTCCCAGAGCTCAATGTATGCAACATGCAGGACCCTTTTACAAAGGTCTCTCGACGACTCCAAGTTGTTTGGGAAAATCACAAATTTGATCCTTCCCTGGGGCTTTGACCTGTACATCATCTCAGTGCGATGGAGCCTCCTTGCTCATCGACTTAACATATCCCAGATAAGGCAGTATTTGATGTCTATCTGCTAGAGAAATCATTGAATACAGGATTCCTTAATAATCGAATCCCACCTCTGGTTGTCACAAAGAATCACAGTGGTATTCATCATGTGTACTCACTCAAGAGTTTCCACAGCCAGGCAACTTCATATGAGGTCATACTCGTAGTTATGTATTTGGTCTCGACGATACTTATAACAATCGACTTCTGCTTTCTACTTAGAAGCAGAATCCAGAGAGGAACAACACTAAGAAGTGCTCCAGTGATCCTTCACATTGCCTGCCCAATCAACATTCGAATAATCATGCAGTGTCATATTTCCGGCAATGTATCTCAATCCATGAGAGGTTGTGCCCTGAAGACATCTCAGAAGATTCTTGGCACAATCCAGTGAGGCTCATCCAAATATGAGCTCCCCATGCGAACTACAAAACATATGTTTGGACGGAAGTTCACCAAGAACTTTCCCAAGTCTGGTCCAACATCACTACCGGATAACTTCCTCGAGGTAGTCACAGGCTTGCAGTTTATCATTCCACATACGAAATCCAACTCCCTCTGTCTCCTACAAATGAGAGGGTTTGCACCTGTCAGACGTAGGTGCTGGTATGAGAGGTCTATCATCCACAACCTTCGAGTAATGGTTTGGATCGATTTCACTCCTAGTGAATCTCAACTTCATCAGACAGTTGTTGATTCTCTCATACTATGCCCGGGATGATTTGCTTCAAGCCATAGAGGCCTTTCTTCCACCTGTCTACATGAGATTCCCGTTCAAAACTCCACCAGTGGTTTCAAACCTGTGGACCTGCTACTTGAGGGGAATGGCCCCCTTGTAAAATTTTCCTTCGGTACATCTCAAACATGTAGTTTTATGCTCTTTTTGAATTCAGGCTTCCCTGTCACCATTTGACTCACAGACCTTCGGTGCTATGTGTCAATGGACATGGTCCTACTCGTGGACTTCCTGTAACTTAATACAACCCTGAACTCAAAAGCATCTTTTGAAAATTCTATTTTCAAACACGCACCTTTCCATTGACGAATGCCACCATAAAACCTTTGACTTCCATTCCCTTTTCGGGATAGGTGGCATCGGCTCCAAGTGTAATCCCACGATCAACTCTACCAAATTAGAGAGTGCACCCTTCTATCCGATGAAGTGCCTTGAAGCACTACAATCAATATGCCAGATTCCCAAAGAATTTAAAGGAGAGGGCCAATACAAGATAACACTTTTTTATCCGAAACAATATTTGATTCTTCTTACCTGGGGTTCCTTGCTTCCTTGAAGAGTCGGCCGTGTCTTTGATGACCTCCATCTCTGTCATTCGGACACTCCTTCGCATAAGGGCTGAACTCATAGCCAAGACATCTACCTTTCCATCCACCCTTAGATCCGAACTTCCCAATGAAGTGATCTTTAGGTATGCCATCAGAAACTTGTGCTGCATCATTCTGATAACATTCTCTGCTTCAACTTCATTCTAGGTGAATTATGAGGAACCCATTGATCCTTCTGTCTTGTCCCAACTCGGTGATTGCTCTTTCACTTTTGCTTGGGCATTGTCTTCACCTCAGCTCTGATATCATGTTAAGTTATGGTATGTTCTATGCTAGAGCGATTTATTAAATTTCTTTTTCCATATTAGCAATCACATCAGCATAAAGTAAACTGCAGATAGAACATGAATATAAATCGCAGAAGACAAGCCAAGACAAGAGGACACAAGATGTCGCTCTAGCCAGGGACAAACCCCACAATGTGTGGGGAAACCCTTGATCAATTCTTCTTTTATGTTCTTCAAAGTTCAGCAGAAAAAGAGAGAGATAGCACATTTACAACAGAAGTCAACACTTTGACTTATCTAGATCGAAGCATAGATCATCTCCTATAACGATGAGATCAGTTGAAGACATTTTGCTTCAATTGATTCTTCAAGGTGACGACTTCACCTATCGTAGTGCTGCCTTTCGTCCATTTGCTGCACATAACTGTGTGACACCATGCTGTACTGTCACATGTGTTGAACCTTGATGACTGATCTGCTCCTGCTCTCATCATCATGCTGCTCATTATTTATCATGCCCACTGTTTCATTCATCATCATACATCACTGCTTTGATGAGAGGATTATACACCATAGCTGTTCATCCTAATCATTTTCATGATGTCGATACTGAGTCCTTTTATAGGTTTGCTGTAATACCGAGATCATCTTTATGGCATGACTGTCTTACTCTTCCATCTCCATCCGATGTTCTGTAGCTACAGGAGTATGATGTCAAGACTGTTCTTATTCATGCGGAATTAGCTCAACAGTGGAATGCCGAGATTGTTCAAACATTATGTCACTGTAGTGTCTATACGCTCCAGTTATCCAAGGTCTTGACTGTGATTGCACCTAATACCCAATAGAGGTGCAGTCAAGCCCTAGATTTGGATCTGCTCCTTCATGCGAGAGGAATGCAAGATTGTTACTTCAATTGCTGATGCCCTTAGACAAGTTCTGTTGCTCCTTCATTCTGGATACCCTCATATCTTGCCTGCAACTTCAAGTTTTGACTGCGGCTCCATGTCTAGAACGTGGCATCATGACTGCGACTCTTTTTCCATCTGAAATCACAAAGCCATCTGAATATGCGTGAGCTTCTATGGCTGTGTGAACAGATCTCTGCGTTTAGGGCATCAACTCGTGAACAGATCTCAATGTTTAGATGTCTTCATGAATACGTGGAAAGTGTCAGCATATTCTCCATGCTGAATATATATAATGCTGTCCCATGACCTGTGTATATCAGTCTCTATGAACAACGTAGGTATGTCTCCTATGACTGTGTGAAGATGTCTTTGACTTCATTTTCCTGCGGATCTTTATGACCTGCGTATGTGTTTATTCCTTCCCTTATTGCAGTCCTTCCCTTACTGCGGCTTGATGTCCTTCCTTCCCATACTGCGACTAGGCTCCACTGCAGCGTATAAGTTAGGGCTGTGTATAAATGTCAACATGTACAGTGTGAATATTGACTGCGGACAGCGTGAACATTGACAGCATGAATATCTCCCATGACTGCATGAAACCAACGTATAACATCCACAGCATATCGACCATGAACAATGTATATTATGAGTAGCGTATATAAGGTCTCCAAGACTGTGTTGGATTAGGGCATCATTAATCTAGGCCAGCATATTCTTTTTGTGACTTTCCTTCCAAAAACCCAAGACGTGGAGAGGAGATCACATCAAGTGTGTGTTATGCTAATGACTCTAAATCCTCTCCTATTTATACTAAAAGCGTGGATGATTGAATAGACATGACGTTTAGGCTTCTAGAGCCTACATAAGAGCTGGTCGGCTTGATAATAATTACATAAACAAAATAAATTCATAACTCCATAAATACTTATCGGAATCGGATGATCTTTGGATCAATCCTACACCTCTCGACGAGAGGGATCCAATAAAAATATCAGCTGTCATAAATAAGCTGACCCACATGGAGTTTGGCCCTAATTTCCAATTTAACACAATGACAGATCATAACCAATAAACCACATGCATATGTCATGCATGCCAAAACTAGTGAGGAAAACGTACATGCAACTTGGTACCTGCAAGCAAAATATGTTGTAGTTGTTGATCTTTATGTCCTCTTGTGCTTTCCGGCTCTTTCTTTACTTTCTTGCTCCAAAAATCCAAGTATGTCACACTCTCTAAGAGTGCTTCAAGAAAACTCTAAGTATCCAAGAGTGTGAGAGTAAGAGAGAGAGAATAATGAGAGAGCTCCAAAACTGAACTAACAAAGCTTCACTAACCAACCCTGCCCACTGATTCTCATAAGCCTTTATATTAATGAGACCTCTATTTTCTTCATTTTGCATTATTTTCCTTCATTTTCCTCCTTACATGCAACTTGTGACCTTTCACCTCCCTTTTCTCCTAATTTCCTTTATTTTCATAAATAAAATGACAATAAATGCCTCATGCCTTTCCAAAGCCTTTCCCATTGCCTTTTCCAATTTTCTTAGCCATAATAAACTGAATGAACACCCACCAAAATGTTTTCTCCACCATTCAGCTTGGAATATGTGCCTCGTGACCATGGTCTTATATGTTTTTCTATGACTTTTTAAAAAAAGTCAAATACATCAACAAGATGAAAAAGAAATTTATCCCATAAGCTATCTTTAGCTTTGTATACATATTTTATAAATAACTGCATATACACAATGTGGAATGAAAAATTATAATCAAATTTAATTCAATGTGGGATGAAGAATTATAATCAAATCTAGTTCAAATTAATAAAAAAAATAGCAAATTATTTACTATTAAAATCCAAACGTGATAAAAGATTAAATTTAAAGGTCAAAGTTAAAGTGTGAGTACCTTGAACGTAATATTTTCCGTTTGAAAGATGCAATTTTGATTGTTGTTTTGAATACT
>APFE031288095.1:0-18788 GCA_000404065.3 Pinus taeda | reverse complement strand
CCTTAAACACATTTCTTTGCCATTATTTATAAAGCACATTTAGAGAAAGATAGTGTCTGGTTGGTTTGTTTGTCATTAGGTCTTCATTAGATTCTAGGAAGGTCTATCTTGTCCGCAATATCGACCCATTCCGCGTGACAGTGTGGAAGCTAATATGTTGGTCAAAAGGTCAAAGTTGAGGGCAGAAGAGAGGGAGAAAATTGAGAAGAAGCATCTGACATATTCAGAAGTGAAGCTCGACATTTTGGTAAGAACAATGGAAGAAATGATGAAAAATATCATCATGAGAGATGAAATTACTATTTAAAAACACCCTGTCCCTGTTATTCTAGAAGAAGAAGAGGCTATTGACCCTACCCATTTTCCTATTAATCCCAGTTACCATAGATCAAAAAATGATTTTTTTTGTATTCATTTATGGAAATTCATGAAAATGGATTTGTAGATCAACCTATGGAGAAGAAATATGCTAATCCAATGTGTATGATTGTTGAGATTCCTTATATTGATGATTTACCCAAGTGTGATTAGTATGATGATGATGATGACTATGTTATCAAAATCGAGGCTGACTCTTCAAAGAAATCAACGGCATGTTTTTGGGATGAGGAAGTCCAATAATAGCAGCTCAAATATAGCACTTAGCTTATGCATATTATCCATGAAAGTGATGAAGAAAATGCAGAAAATTTTAAATCAAGTGAAAGGTATTTGCCTTTATGTTTTACTTCATTTCAATTACTTAGAGAAAAAATTCCTAAGATGAGAAGTCAATAGTCTTTCAGTTTTGATATTGAGCATGGAAAAGATAATGGACTTCCTAATTGGGGCTCATTACCTTTGTGTTTCTCATCAACATTTAGTTTTAAAATGCAGTTGAAAGTGTGGAACATGAAGAGTTTATACAAGATCATGTAGTTTCATCAAAACCAACCCATAACAGGTTACAACAACTTTATCATATTTGCAATGATCAAGTAGCAAATTATATGGATGATATTTGTATTCGGAATTTTCATTCTTTAGCTAGCTATGACTTTGAATATAGGGTTGTTAAAGATTTAGTTTGGCATCGAGCTTCATTATCTTGTTTTGTAGGAGTCTCATTACAAAGCTCATCCAAAAATCTAGAATAATATCAAGACAACTACAAGTTAGAATTGTACAAGAGTAAATATGAAAATGAAAGTTTATATTCATGGTATAAATACCACCTAGAGTAGAATTACAATCTGTTAGATGAGGTAAACCTTAGTTCACATGTGTTTGAGGATATTTTTACTAATTTGTTGCAGCCATATGGGAAGACGTATTTTATTGTATTTATGGATGATGAGCACATGTTCAGTGGACATGAAAAGTTGCCTATCTTTTGTTTTTTCAGCCTGCTCAAGGAAAGTGTGAGTAGGATTCAGGTAAGTATCCATTTGCTAGATTAGTTACACTGGAGGGATAATTTCATATGATTGTATATATATCTTTCATAGGTGGGTAGTTATCACCGTGATATGAAGCCCGAAGTGAAGGCTCTAAGATCCCGATGGTCTACTGCCATATGTAAGTTCAGTCAGTGGTCAAGCTTTTGAGTACAGTCAAGTCAATTTTTGTTTTTCCTAGTCTTGTTAGTTAGTCATTTGAGTGTCAAACACTTTGTTTATGACTCCATTTCCATATGGATAAGGCTACCTGGTCTATGGTGTTATTCACACATCCTAAAGGATATTTCATCCCCAATGGAGCTAATGTTAGTGTCCTTTAGTCCCAGTGATCAAATTTACTCTTTTCAAATGATTGATAGGGTCATTAAGTCAATTATTTATATTTTCAAATAAAATTATCAAATAAAATTTGACATCTTTTGGTTGTCAAAAAGGTCCTAGGTCATTGTCTAGGTGTTATGCTACTCTCATGACATGGTCATTGAGGTCAATAAATTAGATTCTTGAGTCTTTGAGTCACCAAGGTCACTTTTTCCTTTATAAGAGGGTCATAATTAAAGAAACGGAAAAGAAGGAGTCATGGCGTCATAAGGTTGATCAAGGAGAGAAGACAATGGTAGACATCATCAAAGAGTAGCAAGAACAAACCAAGGAACTACAAATTGACCTCTCTAAGGCAATCTTTACGGTGGATTTCTTAAAATGGGAAAATAGGCAATTAAATTTAATGCAGCAAGGTACAACACATGAAGAGCCTTCATCATCCAGAAAGGAAACTAAGGAAAAAACTAGGACAGTCATTGAAGTAGAGAAAATGTAAGACACAAACCTTTAGAGACAACCAAGGAGAACTACAACAAGAGAAATGGTAAGGAAAGAACAACATGACAAGGATCCATCTCCTCCTCAAGCACAAAATGACCCCAATGACTCCATAGTTGTTGGTTTTGAAGAGAACATGGAGTATTGGCTTGAGTAGGTGAATGAGAATTTAGATAAGATTTTGAAGAAAGCAATCAAAGATGTCACCATTTAGAGGAATAAGGCCAGACATTATGATGCAAGGAACATTTTTTCTAGGGTTGAGCTCAAGAACATGAAGGGAAAACTCAAGAAATCCATTAATAAGCTCAATAAGAGGGAAAACCTTGAACTTCTAGCTGATGCATTCTTAATGGCATCAATTCAGCTCAAAAAACAAGAAAAAACAATAATTTTTTAAAAATTTGAAGAATTTTTACACACACTGAAAGGGTACTCTACAAAAACGTAACATGTGCTCGTTGTGCTTTTTCCTAGAGGCTCCGAATGAAGATTGGAAAGAATTTCGAGGTCAATTTTTATTAGTACATTCTAGAAATATACTTGGCTATTTTTCAGCTCATGAATTTTCAGAAAATACCAAAAACCCACCTATTTTTCACCCTTCTTCCATTGTTTTGGATCACTCGCTGTGCTTCTGGAGTAGTTGTATTCTAATTAGTTTTGAGGTGTATTAGAGATGTATTTTTGGTGACTTGAAGCTACATAGGTGTAGTAGAAATCCTAAGCTACCTGTACCATCCTTCATCAAAGTTTAAAGAGCCCTCAAAGTCATCAAAACATTTTGCCAAATTTCGATGTGCTTCTCTTGTTAGTTCATTGTGCTTTGGATAGTTTGACTTCAAGTCGATTTTTCAGGGGTTTGGAGTAGGTTTTTTCAGTTCTTGATGACTTCATTGTGTAGTAGAAATATTAATCTTTCCATCCATACATTTTTCAGCAGCTAACACATCCAGGAAGGGCTCCAAATCAGCCTCCAATATTCTGTTGTGTTTTTGCTGCGTTCTACAAGATTTGCTTCATTTTTAGTGACCAACTTAAAAATTAGATTATGAAAAAATGGGAAAGTATCTATGAAACCTCGAGGAGGGTTGTGTTCATAACTTACCTAAAAACAAAAACCTCTCTCATTTTGTGATATACTTTAAGGTTTGGGATATATTCAATCATCTTAGAGGCCTATTGTTTCAGAAAATAAAACACTCTCTTTTTCATGTTTTAGCCATGATTTTGTGGCACATATTATGCAAAAATGAAGACGAATTTCAAACAATGAGAGATTGTTTCTCAAAACCAACCTTCTCTAAAAAAACCTCTTCCAGGTTTTTAACCAACGTTATGGTTAAAGAAATATTAGTTCATCTTTGACCCCTATTTTTTGTTGCGCTTCTGCAATCATTTGCTCTGCTTTAGAGGAGGCAGTTTGTTTCTGTGTTTTGATGGTCAAGAGTTGACCTTGGTAGATGTAGTTTGTCCCTCATTGATTTGATATGATGTAATTAAGCATTCTAGTGATCGTTAGAGTTGATTTCCTTGTAACTAAATCTTTCAATTCAAATCAAATTAGTTAGTGTAAAAAGGGAATTGGTTTCTAACCTCCCTAGTTTTTGGCAATGGTTAGAGAAATTGATGTAATTAGTTCCTAGGATGAAGGATTCAACCCCCAAAAGGGGAATTCTTTTTTCATCTATATCTAGTGAGATTAAACTCATAGAAAGGGTTGGATACTTGTAGCTCATACTTGGAACTAGTGTACTTGACTATTGCACAAATATAATAGACAATTGCAACTATTTTTATGGGATTCTTGTGTTGTTGTTGGTGGCTTTGTTTTTACTGTATTTTCTTATATATTTGATGATTAGACATTTATAGAAACCATGTATGTTTCTCCTTATGCTTTATCTTTTTAGAGTTGAAACATAAATCATTGTTTAATGCTCTATTTTTGTTTAAGATAACAATTTCAGTGTTTTTCTTCTAGACAAGTGAATTCATGCCTTTGCTCACTTAATTCCTGATATATCTTCCTCACCGCACTACAATGACGAACCATTTTGAATCGCTGACTGCACCTACCTTGCCCCATATTATGTCTACAAATGAACTTTAGGATTACTTGACCTAGTTCTGAGACCTAGTGCTCTTTATCCAACAAACCCCAATCAAACCCTACTGAGTTGATACCTAGCCTAATAGCCTCATATTCTCCAGTCACTTCCATTGATTATAAGGTTTATTTAGAGAGAGCCCTCTATGATTTGGTAGGGCTAGCTTCCAATTCCAAAGTTGGTTTGAGGTTACCTCCTTGGCTTCCTTTCTCAGCCTTGGGAAAACAAGGAGCATTAACAGTGTACACGTTGTGGAGGTGGTGGTGCGGGTGTTGTGTACACATTGTGCAAGTGGCACTATGTACATGTGGTATTGTGTACACATTGTACATATTGTGTTGTGAACATGTGGTATTGTGTTATTTTGTTATGAGAATTGTGTATCATGACATGTGTATTCGTCGTGTTGTAGTATGTGTACGTATATGTATTATGTTGTGTTGTGCGTCGGTTGTAGGTGTATGTGTTTTCATGTCTTGTATAGTAGGTGTAGGTATATGTATTGTGTTGTGTTATACACTAGGTGTATGCGTATGTGTTGTGATATATACTATGTGTATGTGTATGTGATTGAATAGGATAGAGGACACTAGGTGCTTTCCAAGTATGGTAACCAATCCAATTTGTGTACAGAAAGATCAACGACAAAGGTAGAACAAAAGGAATGATTAAATGATAAGTATCTGTATTTTATTTTAGTTTTATTATGCATGTGATGTATGACTCTAATTTATTATGGTTACATGTGATCTATGATTTTGGTTTACGATTATTTCATGAGATTCTTGATTTTGGTTTATGATGGTGGCACTTTGAGCTAACTAGATGTCACATGTTTATAAATGATGATTTGATCAAATCGCTAGTTTCACTTGTTGTGATAAGAAGTTGACAAAATTGCAAGTGTACCTTATTGATAGGCCACAAGTGAGGTATGGTGTGAATTTATTTCAATTTTTTTTTATTCTAATGGAAATTATATGCTTGGTACAGGAAAGCATGCTAGAAAATTCATGGTTTGGGTGGTTGAAACTGACTGAAAGAATTAGAAACATAAGTAAAAGGAATTAGAACATGCAACAATATGCTAAAAAACCACTTCAGGAGCAGGGTCATTATGGGACACTAGTATCCAATAGTATTCATTGATTTCCATGAGCATGCTATGACCGATATGATGGTTTTGAGGCAGGGATATGCCTTGGTCTTTAGACCTTCCGATATGAGGAAACCTTGCCAAGGGTGGGGTCACCCGAGGGACTATGTAGCAAAGAAGGGGATCCTCACAAAACTTGGAAGGTGTTTGACTACATGGAAGGGGGTGACCAAATTTCCTGAGGGACTATGTAGAAGATAATGGAAGGCTAGGGATGGAATTTTTTTTGGTCATTAGCATTTTTTAATGGAATCAAATGCACATTAGAAGTGTTACCTAGAACAATAATCCAGTAACTACTCATTGAGAGGACAAGTGGCAAATGATTGTAGCACTAGACATTGGATGCAAATTTGACTCTGTCAGTGGATTTTGGACTTTGCAAGACGGACGTGAATCTTGGTACTAGTTTTGAGGGTGGAGCTGTTAGCCTTTAGATTCCCTTCTTGTTGATGCAGGTATCATATTGTTTTATTTTTTGTTTGAGAAATTGTGCATATGTGTATCTTATTATAAATATGTATCAGGTTGTATTTATAAAGCTCCATGAACAATATGGTTATTTGTTTCTTGAAGCAAATATGTATGAGTATATGTGGTTGTTATTGTAAATACCATAAAGAGTTGGGTTATAAATCTCTAATACATTGTATGCTTTTCATGTTTTCAACATTGGTCATTATAAATGTTGCATTGCGTTGTGTTATAAATCTCCATGGGTAGTATGTTTTGTTTTTAGCAGTGTTGCTGGTTATAGGTTCCATAGAACACTGAGGAAGGTGTTCCCCTAAGGGGGAGGGTTCTGTAACAAACCTCGTTGAATTTTAATGTAAGAAAAATATGACCTTGTTATATAAGGTCATGGGACACGTATTCTAAGTTGATGGTGGGAAAAACATTCTATTGGTTGTCACTTTTAGTTTACTATGGCTAGGGAAATTGGCAAAAGCAAGAGGCATTAATTGACATTTTATCTATGAAAATAATGGGAAATAGGAGAAAAGGAAGTGAAAAGTCACACGTTGCATGTGAGGAGGAAAATGAATGAAAAATAATAGAAATTGAAGCAAATAGATGCCTCAATGATAAAAAGGCTTCTAAGCATTAGTTCATGGCTTTTTCTTAGTGTTAGATTTTTTCAGTTTTAGCATGGAGCTCTCTCTTCTATTCTATCTGTCTCTCATACTCTTTGACACATAGATTTTTCTTGGAGCACTCTTGGAGGACTATGTCATACTTTGGATTTGGATCAAGAAGGAAAAGGAAAAGAAGGAAAGTGTAAAGGGGACATCAGTATTAACAGTTACAGCTGGAATGCTCTGAAGGTATTCAATTTCATGGATCATTTCCTTTACAGTTTTGGCATGCATTGTAGATTCATTTGTTTTCTTGGTTATGATCTATCATCGGCATGTAAGATTGCCTGGATTGGTAGTGGTTTTTCCTAGCCTTGTCATGTCCTGGATAACCATAGTGTTGTGGGTTTTCCCTTTTGTTTTCTAGTTGGTGCACATGTTCCTTATGGATGTGGGTTGAGTTATTAGTTCCTGGAGCCTTAGTTGGACAAATTCTCTGGAATCCCTATAACAACTTGCATTGAGTAACTAGTCCTAGAAGCCTTGGTGGGAAAAATGCTTTGGAGCACTTGGTGGATTGAATTACTAATCGTGGAAGCTCTCGTTGGACAAACACTCTAGATCCCGACAACAACTATGCGTTGAGTTACTATTCTTGAACACCTTGGTTGGAAAAAATGCTCTAGATCCCTACAAAACTTTGGTGGAGACCAATCTGGTGATGGTTAGTGATGTTCAATTTTGAGGTAGAATCACTGGTTGAGGGTTGAGGTGGTTTTTCCTCTAAAAGTCCTAGTTTGGTTTTGTTTGATTTTTCTCATGAAATCCCACATTCATGCTTGGAAATGGCATGTGGGTGATTGGTTGAAAGAGAGATTTGGTTCATCCCAATCTATGGTCAGGTGGTATGTGGAAGTCCCTGACTTGGTTATATTTGAATATTTTACTAAGAGCACATTTTCCTTGGTGTTTTCATGAGTAAATGTGCTTGATATTATGTGGATTTAATGGTCTTTCCTCATTAATATATCTCTAATTATTTGTCGGTTATAAGTATGTTTTATGACAGCTATGATGTATGAGTATGATAATGTTTTGGTTAGTATATGAAATGTAATTAATGAATTACCTAATAAATAACAATTCAGCTATTGTGAGGAGATATTGGTCCTCTTTGACAATTCTCAGATAAGTATGAGATCTCTGTGTTTAGATTTTTTTCTATGACCTATAAATTTCATGTTTATGATATGTTCGACAAAATATTTATCATGGCTAATAGGGATAAAATCAAGTCATTGTTCAAATGTTTGCATTAGTAACCTCGTTTCAATGTTATTTGACATTTTTGGAAGTTTCATGAAGTTCTGGGTAGTTACTGAGTCTTAGCCCTAAAAAAGTGGCATAAAATCTGGGTTTGTTGTGACAGAATTGTCAGAATAAAGCCACAGTCACATGGATTCCTTGTTCTGGGAGAGATTATAAGTTCCTAATCACATACATTTCTTGTCATGGGAGCGGCTAAGGCTCTAGGACAGTATAAAAGCCAGTTCTCTTAGGGGTTCTACACCTAAAGGGGTTAGTTGGATCCTGAAGGTTCTGAGGAAGTTTGGTTTGGTGTTGTCATGTTGGTTCCACTTCCTTAAGCATACCTAGGGAGCTTAATCACAACATGGTAACTGTTCATCACATGTTTACCCTAGTGGAGTGATTAGCTTGGGTAAATGTGTGAGGAGGGTGTGGCATCTGTTAGAAAATCAGAAAGGAAAAATATTTTATTTATACTTGATAATTACTTGTGATGTTCTTGACTTCTTATTAGGTTTCTCTTATATCTTATTTATTTTATTTCATCAACCAATTACCAAAGAAATAGAAAATAAAAATGGACACTAGATGTAGGCTCAAAATCATGAAAAAACCCCTCTCTATTGGAAAAACCACTTAGTAATTCTTCCTTCGATAGTTTTTGAGAGATATTCCAAGACTCTTAACCTTGACACAAACTTTTCTGCACACCAAGTCAGCCTTCTTCCTTACCTGTAGATGATCCTTCTTAACCTAGCAGTAGCTGCAATAGTGGTCGCGCTTTCTTCAACCAAACAACTACAAATTATTCTTAGGGACTTCGATCTTCAATTAGAGACTTTGATCTTGGGCCAATACAACTTATTGAGGTGACAAAATCACACAGCAAATGGCCACAACATCAACACAGAAACTAGTTATGGCATCATAAGAAAATTGGCTACGACATTAATAAGATAACTTCAATCTTCCAAACTAGGGCATGTGAGGGAGAGAGGGTTGCAACAGAGGTTTGATTTTACCCTTCTCCTTCCCCTGAACCAAAATCGCACTTTCTTCTCATCCTTCTTCTATTTCACACTTCTTCAGGCTTCAAGAGAGATCGAACTTGCTTGTGAGAGAATATTCTTCAAATGGAATTCATAGTACTCTATTTATACTCCTCTCATGAGGTTGAATAGCCCTCTGGTGAGGTCAAATAGCCCTCCTTGAGGTTGACTTGATCATCTTAAGGCTGACTTGGTTTGGAGACAACATAATTCATATTTGACTCAATACTTAACCTTCTTACATGATTCAAATGCCCAAGAAAGGTATCTTTAAAAGTATAATGACTCTGTTGACTCATAATAAATCGTAGAAGTCCTCAATGGGAACTTTTAGCTAAAACATGATGACCCAAGCATGAAACCCATGCTTTAATAAGTTATAATAGTAATAATTATTATTATTATTATTATTATTTTCTTCATTATTTTGACAGGTACATTACAAGGTGACTCAAATATATTAAATGAAGACCAAACCAAGTTACATTTTCCAACTGATTTGATAATCACCCTATGAGTGACATCAGTTGAAGATTTATAAAACAAAAGGTATTACAGACTCATGTGCTGGTGTGTGTTCTGTGTTATTTAAGCAACAAATCGATCAAATTTCCAATACACAGACATTTAAATGGAAAGACAACAGAGAAATACAATAAGCAAATACAAGACAAAAGAGTTTTAATAAGGATTTCAGCCTATTCTCCAGGGCTACATCTCCATTCCAACTTTCAGTGGTGGCCTTGTTTTATTGTGTCTTAAGCAGATAATTACAATGCAGGGACTCAATGTGAGTTCTCTTAAAGCAGATTTGCTTGGCAGGGTGGTTCTTGGATTCCCCAAGCCACTGGAGTACACAGAATCTTCCTCTTCCTACCAGCTTTGTGACCTTCTGATCTACAGTGGAAAGAGCCAAATGTGGTCCTCAGTCCGGACAGATTCCTCTATGGGATGGCTCGAATCTCTCAAGCTCTGGTGCTCAACACTGGCGCTGGTCAGCTCGACCCTCTGTCTCTTTCTGCTTTTGCTTCACTATCTTCCTTCTCTTTGTATTCCAACCTCCTCTTGGGATTCTGGTCTCTCTTTATTTTTTTCATCTCTTGGAATTTCTCTCTCTCTTGTGTATTCTGTCCCTGTTCATGGATTTTAGCCATTCATTTCCCATGCTTGTTCAGTTCTCCTTCCACCTCTATTGGCTCACCTTCTGCAGCTATGCTTGTAGTTCACTATTCGGCGTCAGCATGAACGCTTAGGGAGTGGCCGCGTGTCCTCCTCTAAATGGCGACAACCTGCTTTGTGGATTCGTTTCTTCAATTTTGTCATGGATGAAGTTTTTCCTCCACCGTGGCGATCAAACGAACCTCAAATATTTACAAATCATGGTGTATTCCCTCTTCGATTCAACTTCCTCGATTGGGCGCAATCTCAGCCGTCTGATCTGGGTTCCCCAGATCCAATGTCATACGCAAGTCCTACGCAATTGACTTGCTCGACCAATAGCGCGTGATCAACGGTGGTTTTCTCTCGCCTCTACCTGCCACGCATCGACGATGTATGGAATCACTCCACTTCCATCCAAAACCTCTTACCATTTGAGGGTGCCCCGATCAATACCGCTGGTTTCTAGACTGCAGGTCCCGCCTTTGTATGTTTAGTTCTTTTCCTTTTCCACCCACGGTTCTCTGGCTCCTAACATGACCGAGTGCTCGGGCTTCCTCCATTTCAGCCCTGTTTGCCCAGCAATCGTGCATCAAAATCCACTTCCTTTTCCCGATCCGGGGCTTCTAGGGGCTACTTTGACCTCCTGCACAGTCTCCATGGGCCTCGATCAATACGCTTTGACAAAGGTCCTCGTCGTTCCATGTTGGCTGCCATTGCCACTGGTTCAGGGTGTTTTTGATCGTTGTTTTGAAATTCTTAGAGATTTGTCCCGACCTAATACAATCATGATTCTTTGACAGTTTTTTATGGATCCAATTTGGATCACGGCCTTCCCACTGAAAAAGCTTTTGGACCACCAAAAGTTGGTTTTCAAGCATCGACTAAGTGAGGGTATTGCTTTCTCACTTGTCCAATCTCAATCCACTTTGCACTGCTCAGCTTTGAACCTCTGAGCCCAATTCTGAGGTACTCCACTTCTCCATTGTGCGTTGTCCCTACCATGCTATCCAACACTGTGCCTTCCTGCAATTCATTAAGATATTCATGTAGCAAGTCATCAAATGAAGGCAATTGACTCTGCTCTTCAAGGTCCTCAATCATTGAAGGTTCAAACAGTCTCAAGCAATCTGCATTTATGACTGAGTGGATGTGCATGTAAGCTAGTAGATCAAAGCAAAAAGAATTTTCACCAATCTTCTCAAGTATCCTAAAGGGTCCATACCTGATAGGTTTTAGCATTTTACCTTCACCTTGCATCATGTCCTTGTTGATATACAGCCAGACTTGGTCCCCAAGTTGAAAAATATGCTCCATTTGATGCTTATCATGCCTAGCCTTGTACTTGCCTTGGCTCTTTTCTAGCTATTCCTGTGCTGCCTGATGGATCTCCTGGATCTATTCAATGAACCTAGTTGCCTTGTCCACATCACTATGTCCATCAACCATGGTATCTTTACCAAAGACGAAATCCAAAGGAGAACTTGGTATGAAACCAAAACAGCTCTCAAAAGGAGATCTCTGTGTAGAAGAGTGTTTGACTCTGTTGTAAGGATGCTTCACATAACACAAGTGTTCATCCCAAATCTTAGGATGTTTGCTGCAATATCTTCTCAGTAATTGGACCACTGTCCTGTTAACTACTTCTATCTGGCCATCTGTTTGTGGATGAAAAGCTATGCTTTTCTTTAACTTGGTGTTCATTAGTTCCCACGGACTCGAACAAAACTTCCCCACAAATTGGGTGTCTCGATTAGATATAATGGAAGTGGGTAATCCAAAATGAACCCATACATGTTCAAAGAACAATTTTGCAGTTTGTTAAGTCATAATTGTTTACTACAAGGTATCAAAATACACATTTTGCTGAACCTATCACAACAACATATAGATAATCATGACCTTTCCTAGATTTAGGTGGTCCTCCAACAAAATCCATGGAAACACTTTCCCAAGGGTGAGAAGGAACTGGTAATGGAGTGTACAAGCCTAGTTTTCTATTGCTGGGCTTGCTTTTGGCACACATGGCACACCCTCTTACATATCTAGAAACGGTCTCATTCATTTTCGGCCAATAGCAGAATCTTTGCAGCTGTGCAACTATTTTACTTACCCCAAAGTGACCTGATATCAGAGAAGTGTGTGCTTCCCTAATTATCTTTTTCCTCTCAATTTGTGGAATGCAGATTTTCCCACAATGGTATGAGAGACAGTCCTTCGTATGATAGTCCAATTCTTCTACTCTTTTTCCTTGACCCAAAGTTGCATATACATCTTTAAAGTCCATATCCTGAGCATATTGTTCTATGTAGCTTTCATGTAGCACAAAATTATGCTTAAGTATGGTAGATGCATTTATAATGGGTCTAGATAACATGTCTACAACCTTTTTATGTATGACCTTTTTATATCTGATGACTAAATGAAACTGTTGTAGAAAACCCATCCATCTGTAATGTCTTGGTTGCTACAAATTAGTTTGGGAGTGTAGATATTGAAGTGGTTGATGATCAATATGTATTATTGTCTCTTCACCCATTAAGTAATGTTTCCACTTTTTCATACTCTAAACTAATGCATACAATTCTTTATCATAGGTAGGATAGTTAACTACTGCAGGATTAAAAGTCTCACAATCATAACTTATGGGTTTACCATGCTGTATCAACACTATTCCCATGGCATAGTCACTGGCATTAGTTTGGATCTTAAATGGTCTTTGCAGATCTGGTAGTGCTAGTACAGGTGTTGTACTAATATTTTCTTTCAAGGTGTCGAAGGCTTTCTAATGTTTGCCTCCCCACTGAAACATCTTGGTCAATCCTGTCAAAGCATGTCAGGGAGCTGCAATTGAGGAAAAGTTAGAAATGAAATTTCTTCAATATTGTGTTGCTCCTAAGAAGCTTCTCACTTCTGTAGCAGACTTGGGTTTAGGCCAGTTCACAATGGCTGCCACTTTAGGGGGATCTATTTTCAATTCACCTCCCCCTACTATATGACCCAAGTAGTTTAGAGATGTTTTGCCAAATTCACATTTTGAGAGTTTAACATAAAGTTTTTCTCTTTTAAAAACATCTAATGTCTGCTTAACATTCTTTAAATGTTCTTCCCACGTTTTACTAAAAACCAGAATGTCATTCAGATACACAATAACAAAATCATCAAGAAAAGGTCTGAGTACATCATTCATTAATCTCATGAAAGTAGCAGGAGCATTAGTTAAGCCAAAAGGCATAACCAGCCATTCATACAATCCCTGCTTTGTTTTGAAAGCAGTCTTCCCTGCATCTTTATCTACAACTCTAACCTGATGGTATCCACTATGCAAATCTAGCTTGGTGAAATAAACAGCTTCCTTTAATTGATCTAAAAGATCATCTATGCATGGAAGGGGATAACAATTTTTTATTATTATCTTATTTAGTGATCAGTAGTCAATACACATTCTCCATGAGCCATCTTTCTTTCTCACCAAAACGATTGGTGACCCACATGGTGATGTGCTAGGCCTGATGAACCCTTTCTCGAGCAACTCTTGCACCTGCTTCTTGATTTCATCATTCTCTAGAGAAGACAACCTATACATCCCAATGTTAGGCAATGGAACATCTTGCTGCAAAATAATATCATGCACTATTCCCTCTTTGGGTGGAAGACCTTTAGGTTCTTGAAACAAGACATCATACTCTGAAACAATCTTTTCTATATTGGCTTGCTAATCAGTATTACAGCCTTCAAATACATTGGTTTTATCAGGTTTCTTTTCCTTTACAACCATCAGTAAGAACTATTTGCATGAATTTATCATTCTTTCATCTATCCTGTGTTTATGAGAATATAATTATTCTTGAGCTTATGAGCTCTTACAAAGTATTTGATTCCACCTTTAACAAGTAGATACTTGTTCTCAGCTCTATAGAAAATAGCCTTTTTATCATACAAGTAAGGGCTTCCTAAAACAATTCCACATATGTCCAAAGGAATTATGTCTAACTCAACCTCATCTACAAATGGTGACCCAAAAGAAAACTTGAGTTTGCACTGTCTAGTCACTTGTAGTTGTGCTTTATCATTCAACCATCCTAATGGGTATGGTTTCTTATGAGGTGTAGTTGCTAGTCCCAATTTCTCTACAATTGCTTCAGAAACTAGATTTACTTGTGAGCCACTATCAAACAAAGTATAAATCTTTTGATTTTTGGAAATAACTTGAATATGGAAAAGCTCATGTCTTTTTCTCTCACGTTCTTCATCAATAACAGATTGAGCAGAATTACTATTAGATGCTTCAGAATTCTTACCTTTTATACCTGTGGCTGAAATGATTGTTTCATCTCTTGAGTATAATTCTAAATCTTTCTGAATAGCTACAAAAGCTTTCTTCTTCTTGGCCTCGAACTTCTTAGGTCTCAGCTCTGGATGCAGAATCCAATAATGCTCATCATCATGCCACTCCTTTCTACAGTGAATGCATGAAGCTTTTCCTTTTTGTGCAGTGTTAGCCTTCCTTGCTTTCCACTTCTGCTTTCTTTTATCCTTGCTCTTGCTTACAGTGGGTTGGGATGGTCCCCCAACTTCTAGATTTCCATTCTTTCCTCTAGCTTCTAGATGAGTAGCTTGTACAAATACGTCATCTATACTAGTGGGATTAAACATGAGGATGGTATGTATCATGTAGCTGTGTATACCACCATTGTACTTCAAAAGAGTCTCTGGTGAGTCTAATGAGATACCCAACATCAATCCTCTCTTCCTGAACTCTTTAGTATACCCTTGCACACTTTTCCCTTTCAACTACGAAGAGTTTTCCAACTCATCATAGCTTGTTGCATGTAGGCCAATGGATAGAATTGCTTTTTGATTGCAGCAAAAAATTCACTCCAGACAGAGATGGTCTTACCATGTCTTTTTATATCAGCTTGGGTTCTGCCTTCCCACCAAACCAGGCAGTGCCTCCTAGGGATAGGCTTACCAACTAAATCTTACTCTTGTCTGAGTCTATGTTTTGTACCTTGCAATACACATCAATTTGTCTAATCCAATTGTCCAACTTTTCAGCATTTAGCTCTCCATCATATATAAGCAAATCAAATTTAACATCTAGTTTAATCAAAGATTCTTTCTTATTATGCAAAGGGCTATTATGAGGTGTGAGAAAGATTTCCTCTTTCCCCTTTCCTTTGGAGTGGTCATGGGAATGAGACTCATCTTCTTCTTTATCTTCTTTAGAACCCAATGAATCTTCATCCTTGTGCTTTCTAAAGTCCTTATACATTTCTTCTACCATAGACTTTATAGCTAGGAAACTCTCTATGAATTGAGGGTCTTGCCCCATAGAACCTTCCTCTGACATTGTCTTCCTAGAATAGACTCCCCCAATTTCAGGATTAGTTTCTATCAACTCTCATTCTCCTAATTTGAGCTTTGATCTAGTGAGAATTCAAAGCTAAAACAACACAAGTTTGTCTAACCTTACAGCCTAATGCTCTGATACCACTTGATCTGATAATCACCCTATGAGTGACATCAGTTGAAGATTTATAAAATAAAAGGTATTACGGACTCATGTGCTGGTGTGTGTTCTATGTTATTTAAGCAACAGATCGATCACATTGCCAATACACAAACATTTATATGGAAAGACAGCAGGGAAATAAAGTAAGCAAACACAAGACACAAGAGTTTTAATAAGGAGTTCAACCTATTCTCCAAGGCTACATCTCTGGTCCAGCTTTCAGTTGTGGCCTTGTTTTATTGTGTATTAAGCAGAGAATTACAATGTAGGGACTCAATGTGAGTTCTCCTGAAGTAGATTTGCTTGGCAGGGTGGTTCTTGGATTCCCCAAGCCACTGGAGTACACAGACTCTTCCTCTTCCTACCAGCTTTGTGACCTTTTGGTCTATAGTGGAAAGAGCCAAATGTGGTGCTCAATCCAGATAGATTCCTCTATGGGATGGCTCGAATCTTTCAAGCTCTGGTGCTCGACACTGCCGCTGGTCAGCTCGACCCTCTGTCTCTTTCTGTTTTTGCTTCACGGGCTTCTTTCTCTATGTATTCCGTCCTCCTCTCGGGATTCTGGTCTCTCTGTCTTTTTTCGTCTCTCGGACTTTCTCTCTGTCCTGTGTATTCTGTCCCTGTTCATGGCTTTTAGCCATTCGTTTCCCATGCGTGTTCAGTTCTCCTTCAGCCTCTGTCGATTCACCTTCTGCAGCTATGCTTAGATTTCTCTGTTTGACATCAGCATGAATGCTCAGGGAGTGGTCATGTGTCCTCCTCTAAATGGTGCCAGCCTGCTTTGTGGGTTAGTTTCTTCAGTTACATTTTGGATGAAGTCTTCCCTCCACCGTGGCGATGAAACAGACCTTAAATCTTTAGAAATCGTGGCGTATTCCCTCATCAATTTGGCTTCCGCCATCAGGCACAATCTCAGCCATCTGATCTGGGTCCCCCAGATCCAACGTCATACGTACGTCCTGCGTGGTTGACTTGCTCGACCGATAGTGTGCGATCAATGGCAGTTATCTCTCACCTCTGTGTGCCATGCGTCGATCGATGTATGGAATCGCTCTGATTCCATCCAAAACCTCTTACCATTTGAGGGTGCCCTAATCAATACCACTGGTTTGTAGAGTGCGGACCCTACCTTTGTATGTTTAGTGCTTTTCCTTTTTCCGCCCGCGATTCTCCGGCTCCAAACACGACCGAGTGCTCGGGCTTCCTCCAATTCGGCCCTGTTTGCCCCGCTAATCGTGCATCAAAATCCACCTTCTTTTCCCGATCCGGGTCTCCCAGGGGCTACTTTGACCTCCTGCACAGTCTTCATGGGCCTCGGTCAGTCTGCTTTGACTAAGGTCCTCATTGTTCCATGTTGGCTGTCGTTGCCACTGGTTTAGGGTGTTCTTGATTGCTGTTTTGGAATTCTCAGAGATTTGTCCTGACCTGATGCAGTCATGGTTCTTTGATAGTCTTTTATGGATCCAATTCGGATCACCAACACTCCTCCTTAACTAAGGACGTATTCATCATATACAAGTACAAGGAAGATTTCATCTATATGAGCCATGAATAAATTTAGGCACTACAATGACATGGACTAGATTCTTGACCAGGGAAATTTATCCAGTGGTCTCTCAACAATTTCATCACTACAATGGCGCAAACTAGATCCCTAACCAAGGAAATCTATCGAAGTGGAGATAACATACACTCAAGATTTCATCCTCTCTAGGTAGCATCAGGCTTACTTTCTAACCACCAACCCAAAGATCCAGGTGTGTATCCAAAAACAAAGCTCTATAATCAACACCATATATTTCCAACTTCAGGGCCTAGACATCAACACAAAGTGTCGGCCAAATTCCTTCCCAAGAAATGCTTCACTCACAAAGCCTCAACACTCATTCATCTAGTAGACCAGGGATAATCATTATCCCCCAATCAACCTAATTAGTAACTAACATGCTATTAAAAACTTTGAGAGATTCACCTATACAAACATAACCCCAATTAATAATATACTTTCATATGTACATAATCAAATACAAACCTCTCAGGTCTTCCAAGCAACTTGATGTTCAACTTTTCACAGTAGGACTATCAATTGAATCTTTGATAGAAGGTTCCTCAATCATACACTTTCCTACTTCTCATGTAGCAACACATCCTTCAAAATTCATTCTCAAATGAAAACTATGCTATGCCCTCCCTCTCAACCAGGGAGCTTCCCTTTAACCAATCTCCCTCTTAATATTAGGGAGATCTTTCTGATATAGGTTCCCTCTTAACACAAGGAGATAAACTTATTTACTTCAACATCATAGAATCTTTTGTGGCTTACAACTATTTCATCAAAGTTATTATTGTCATCACTATTCACATCGAACATATTCACCATATTCAAGTTTGTGTACATGTAGAATTTAGATAGAAATTACAACCAAATATATAGAGGCATGAAGTTATTCATATTACAATTATTGAAGCATTTCAACCTTATACATATCATATACCCTAACTTAATTACAAACAAGAGGGATATACTCCTCAACATATCGCTAGGGACTTTGTCATAAATGCTATATTACTTCATAACAGCTTTCATTACATCCAGGGTTTCAATGTTTCTTCCAAAGGTATGACTGATCCAAGTGGATATTGGTGGCCACCCGCTAATTCGACTTGGATCCCCTCTAAGTGCTTCGTGCAGTTTTTTTCAGTTTCCTTAATTATAGCATAATTTACTATTTTTAGCAGTTTTTCGGGTCCTAAACTTCCGGAGCCATTTTGAGGCCCTAAACGACGTTTTTTGGGAAATCTACCGCTAGTGTTTTTTTGTGACTAAAAATCGTCTTTTTCGTCGTAGTCCTCAGAGAGATCTTTCCAACGGGCTATTGTGCGCGTCAAACGGAGATAAGACGACCAATTCGCGACCCCGAGAAGTTGATGTACCAACTTACCCAAAAACGAGGCCCACAATTTGGCGTTTCATCTTCCAGGGTTAGGTTTTGAAATGTGAAGGATTTTTCCATTGTTTCTCAACAATCAATAGGCCTTCGAGCCTCATTGTAACACAGTTCAGAGGCATGTAGCCACACATCTCTTCTCAGAGATAAGCTACCATCGCCCTAGCTGGTTTATTTCTATTTCCGGTTGTAAGCATATTTCAGTA
>APFE031288093.1:11140-41107 GCA_000404065.3 Pinus taeda | reverse complement strand
AAGACATAAATTCTCAGCCAATCACACAATGTGGTCTTTTTCCGAGCATGCAATTCTCATCCAAGCACAAAATGTGGTATTTTGCCAAGCACACAATGTTTATCTATACAAATATTTTTTTGTTGTAAAACACATCATGGAGGTTATGGTCATGGTTGAAGGCTTGTATTTTATCTAGTCCATGGTTTTCCAACTTCCAGTTGTACAGCAAGTGATAAAGTTGTGATAGATTAATTTAGCTTTTGTATAAGTATCATTACATGAAATGATGCTCTGGAAGCACAAGGGAATTATTATTCAATATTGTGGCAATTTCCACAGTCTTGAGGAAACAATTCTAGCATTTTGTAATAAATTGAATATAATGAAATCCATTGCAGTGAATTTCTTGCTAGCAATATGTTATATCTCCAACATGAGATTTTTTCATAATTTTTTTTTATATTCTGGAGTACCCAAAAATGTATTTATGTTGGATTCATTTTGAATCCAAATGAATCCATCTTCCCCAGAATAATGAGTCCCGGGGAAATCATAGACATCTCTGCATTGTCATGAATCTGACATGGCTTAGGCCTAGAGATGACATTGGTTCTAACAGAATTTATAAACTTTGCCTATGAGGATGCTCTTCTAAAGCCATGTCATCATGGAGGATAGGCAGCAGCTACAAAAGTAGCAATCAACTCAGAAATCGACCAAATTTAATGCTATTTCACATGCATTGGTGTACACTGTAAAGAGAATAGGGATCAATGGTTTGACAATCGAAAATCAAATAGAGCTGAACGTGCAACTGTAAAATCAATATGGGATATTTTATTAGAAACTAAATATTGACATGTTTCATCAGGCTTGTTTGTGTTGGATCATGGCATTTAGAAATCGAAGTTATCCCTTCTGAACAGATATTGAAGGAAAAAAAGGGAACTCCTAGATCACCTGAATAACACCTTCCTCCAAACCATTTCCGACTCGCATGTCCTGGACTGCACTGGCAAAGAGACTTGCAAATTTTTCATAGATACCTGCAAATGAAATGGATATTGACCACCATAAAGACGGATAATGGATGAACTAGAGTAATTCTAAATTGCCAAAATGGCCATGCTGAGCAACCAGACATTGCAAATACTAACATTTAATGACTTCAAAGTGACTCAATATAGTTATGTTGGTCAAATTTTAATTTATAGAGTATTTCATACAGGGAAGATAGAGCAGTTTGCATAAAATGTGAGATTCAGGATATGCAATCTGTTTCAAAGGTAATGAAGCAATCAGGCTGCAAGACCATGGAGCAAATAGGATATATAATTTCTAATTCTTAAAGAGAAGATATGATTGTAAACAAATCTATCTGTCATTATAGAATCAACAATTGCAGATGGAGGAGCATGCCCTCTATTCAGAGTGATAGCACTAATAATTATACATTTAAGAACTATTATTAGAAACATGATTTTTTTTTTTAGACAAATATCGGGTGCTATGTATTAATCTGAAAAAGGAAGGCAGATTGCCATACATGAGATGCTTCAAGAGCATTTTGAAGCCAAGGAATCACAAAAAGGTATCTTTCCTTGGTTCTGACTTTGGTTTGACTGTCCCTAGTACTGCTTATACTACTATAGATTTTTACATACTGTCGGCCCTAAAATTTACATTTGCAAAACATGACTAATCAATCTCAATATGGCTCATCTACCTTGTAGTTGATCCCTCTGGATCCTGGTCAGCTTCGATTGGCTTTGCGCTGGAGGGGGATGTAGCATCTTTCTTTTCCATCATATGCTTAAGGATTTCGATCCTTTCTTCTGCATGGCTGCATCTATTGTTTAAACTACTGAACTGCTCATGAAGGGAGTGTACCCTGTGCAAAAAGAGATTCATCTCCGCTCTATATTTTTCATGGAGGATTTTGAATTGTTCTTCGAGCCTCGTCTCTAAAATGCGCACTTGGTCCTCCAACTCTCTCTGTTGAGCTCGAACTTCTTCAAACTCGGCTTGCAGATCCCTGCAATGGAAACATTGTTCAGGACGCTCCACTGATCCCTTTAAATGATTGTTGGCACTGATCCTTTGTTTGTCTCCTTGCTTCTGAAGATTTATCTTGCTGCTATTAAGAGCAGCACTGCTCTCGGGGATGCTAAGAACGCTTGGGGATATATATTCGGGCTGACAGAAGCTCTCACAGATAGCTTGGTGAAACTCGGCTGCGATTCCGCTCTTTGTCTTACAAAGATAAGTTTCAACTGTGGGGTGTTGAGTCTGCATAACAGGGATATATAAAGAATTTCTCTGACTGCGATGATGGGAGGGGGAGCTGCACATCCCGATGCTCCTCTGTTTCTTCCAACGCATATCTTGACCAAAATCTAGTTTTTGATGGCGAGGACGATTTCCTTCTTTGTGAATCCTGGTTCCCATGCTCTGAACTGATTGCCTGATCGGGATTCTAATGCATTTCCTCTCAACCTTATCTGTTCTGTCCTCTGCTCTGCTGATTTGCCTGCAGTGGCAGATTCTATTGGTTACGGTGCCCCATGTGCTGACTATATGCGCGGTTCTCATGGTAGTGGTTGGGTGGAAAAGATATCGTTGCAGCTGAGTTGGCCTTTGGGGCGTTCACAGGCCTTGCTGGCATATTTGTCAGCATCTTTATTGAGACCCCGTAGGATATGATAGTAGCGGGCCTTCTCCAACATGCGGTGTAATATTTGATTCCTGGATTTGATTTGTTGCAGCAGTGTATTTGGCGAACTTTGTCTTTGCACCATGAGCCGAATTATGATCGCAGAATCGCCAAAGACATTCACCTTCGTGATTCCCAGCTTGATCAATTGGGTGAGTCCTTGGAACAAGGCCAATCCCTCAGCCCTGTTATTGGAGAGTTCACCCAATCCCCATTCGAAATGCAAGATAGGCTCGCCATTTGCATTGCAGATGAGGCCTCCTGCACCTGCTAGGCCAGGATTAGACTTTGAGGCACCATCGAAGAACAGGTAGTATCTGTTGCAATTACTCAGCCAGAGAGCAAATTCTTCTTCCTTAAGCCTCAGTTTCCAAACTATAGTTGGCTCCTTCAAATGCGGATTTTCTTTTTCTAGTTCCTAGGCGCTGATAATGATACCATGTCCATAATTAATCAAGTTTCTTTCTTCTGTACTGCAATTGCTGAGCTTGATTTTGCTGTGAGTGCGAGTTGTAACAGCTTCCACTGCTAAGCTCTTGGCTTTATGACACATGATTCTAATGTTGTATCCTTTATCTTGAAGAACCTTCTTATTTCTGGCTAACCAGATGCTCCAAAGAAGAGTTAAAGGTATTGTGTTCCATATCCGCTGTGTTAATTTACTCTTTTTGCTTTTCCATGGGCAAAGTTTCTTCCAATTGTAGACTGTTTCTGCTATGGATGGCTTTGGATCCCAATCGACTTCCCCAACTGAAGCCATATCTTTCAAACATTTTACGGCTACTTGGCAATCTATGAACAAATGTTGCATTGTTTCTTCTACTTGGCAACAATTTGGGCACCTGGAAGGGCCCAGAATGCCCCTTTTTTTTAAGTTTTCAGTTGTTAAGACCTTACCTTTCAAGAGGAGCCAGCTGAAGAATTTTACTTTAGGAGGGGCTTCCGCCTTCCAGACCAATCTCCAATGACTCCAGATGGCCTGTGGAGAGGCACTTTCACATAGATGGTGATACCCTGCTTTAGCTGTATAAAGGGTTCCCGTAGGATCCCAGCGATAGCTGTCTTTTCCCCCTCTTTGAATCAGAGCTTTACTATGCAGATGGCTCTTTAGTGCGAGGAAACTTGTATTAGAAACATGATTTTAGGTAAGTAAACAATAATAATTGAGTTTATAAAGTTACGTTTTAGGTGAGCCTTTTTTAGAGCATCCATGAATATAGAGTAAAGATCCCTATTTGATTGGATGGATTCCACTCATTGAGATAAACAGAGAAATGAGAGAAATTTATCTGTAATGTAACCAATACACTGTGTGCTTTGTTGAGGATATCGAGTACTTCTTGAAACCACCAATTTCACTCCAAAATTGTTTCTCTGATATCATTCCTCACTGTCCTGCTATTAATTAGTTAACACAAGCAGACATGAGAATATATACTTATGAAAGAATATGTAATCAATAAGTCACAATGGCATCATAGATTATGTATGTGGCCTTACACATGCAAACAAGACTTAATAAACCAGAAAATAAAAATCCATAACATAAACAACATTAATTCATCACAATTCGCAGATACATTCATGAAGATTTACCTAGCTGGAAATTGTCCACCAAGTGGCCATAGAAAAAGGATGTTCCACTAAACCATAGTCTCCCTACTGCACCAATTCCCTTTGCAACAGAAGCCAGCTTCAAGCTGAGGCTACGAATCCACAAGAGTGAACTTTTACAATTCGCAGAGACATTCATGAAGATTTACCTAGCTGGAAATTGTCCACCAAGTGGCCATAGAAGAAGGATGTTCCACTAAACCATAGTCTCCCTACTGCACCAATTCCCTTTGCAACAGAAGCCAGCTCCAAGCTGAGGCTACGAATCCACAAGAGTGAACTTTTAGTGTGGCTAGCTATAATTCTCTTCTCGCAATCCAATTCCTAGGTTCACAGATAATAGTTACAACTACAATGGTCCCAATCCACCACCGCCCTTTTTCCCTGTCAGCTTGCACAACCCAATGAATGGAATCACCTTTTTTTCTCTGTAGTCCCTCAAACTATTCTTCTCTCCAAATTTTGACACAAACTGGCAAGGAAATCTTTACAGAATTCCTATTATTGTAATTTATGGAATATTTCTACAAATATGTATTGAATAATGAAGAATTGATAGGATGATAAGAATGATGATTACAATGAGACTTGTGACAGTATACTTATGGGGATATCCCTGAATGGCACTCATGTCAAGGGGGCTTGTAGACACTAGTGAGCCATTGTGGCTAAGAAAGAAAGGGCTATTGAAGCGGGCTTTTCTTGTGCGAGAGCCTTGAGTTACAGGAGTCTTCAAGATAGCCTTCCTTTTAGGAGGAAGGAATGTTTTGTTAGGCCTACTACCAGAAGATCCTCAATGGAATAAGACTTGGGAGTTGCGAGATGAGAAATTATACATCCTACTAAGAAGTTTCCTAATTCTCGTGCTTGGTATCTTCCATTATTAATGTAGAGCCTTTTAGTTTTGAGGCGGTAGCATGTGAGAGAGTATGGTAGGATACCATGGCAGAGGACTACAAATTCATCCTAAAGAATGATGTCAGTTAGATGGTATTGAGACTAGTAGAGAAGCCAATGATTGATTCCAAGTGGTGATTGACTACACTAAACCTAACCCTAGGTCCCTGCTAATGATATTTAAAGAGGTCCCCACCCTCCATTTCACTCATACAATTCATTGAGGAATTTGGAATTTTTGAGTTAAGCCTTGGGTTGATTTAGAGTGTTTTTTGAACTCTTGAAGGGTTGTTTTGAAGAATTTGTTGGGCTGATTTGGAGAGTTTTTGAGCTGAGTTTCTTGGGCTGATTTGGACCTGATTGTAGGGTTTATTTTAGAATTTCCTGGGCTAGTTTGGAGGTGATTCAAGGGTTGATTTTCATAATTTCTTGGACTGTTATGAAAATGTTTTTCCTGCTGTTAGGAGGTGTTAGTTACTATATAGTCATGTTGAAGATGTAGATGATGAGAATTCAGATGATTCTCTCCTATGATTAGATTGTAGAGTCTAGAGTATATACTATATTTAATATTTTTTAATTAATACTATTTTTATTTTTGGACTCTAGAGGCCATTCAAAGCCTCTTTGTTGTTGTATTCTGGTTCAAATTGGATTGCACTTAATGTTATATTGGCTATATGCACCTTTGCTATATACTTGAAAAAGTTTGCATATTTGTATATAATGGTTTGGATTCACATGGATGCTTATTAGATGCTACCATCATTAAATCATTATTACATGCATTCATGTAAGAAGGAGAGCTTCACAATTTTGTCTCTTCCCACTGTAATTAAAAATATCATATGTAGAATTTGATTGGGATTGTAAATAGAATATAGAGGGTGTGCATAATGCTAGGAGACTACAATGATAGGACATTTTTATCAGTGCCCTTCCCACACTCTACAATTTTGAGACCGATATGAAATGATGAACCTTTATTTGCTGATGAAGAAACCTTTACTCTGTCTTTTAAGCAACGTGTGACCATGAGGCCTTGCTGTAGGATGAAGGGATACCCTTCCTAATTCTTCTCCTGCTGTAAGAGGTTCATACTTGCTGAAATAGGAATTCATGTAACAGATGATGAATTTCTCCACTATTGGACTGCTCTTACATTACAAGTATTCAATGATTGTTTTGAAGAGAGTTCCACCGAGTATTGATTTACAGTCTACTTCTCATACTTAACAAAACTTATTTAGGTGACATGACACATATGTAATCTTTATCAATCTAGTCGTAGGCTTGGCTAGGACTTCAAGTATGCGTATAAGCTACCTACAGTTAATCCAATTCCATGCATATTCTGGAAGAATTTGGCAATTTGAGCACTGATTCAAGTGTTGCTCTTCAACTTTGACCAAGTCCACAGAAATTAGACGACTCAAACAAACCTCAATATTGCCAGATCCAAATAGAAGCTAGTTGCCTATAGCAAGGCCTTGAATACCCTACAAAACTAGAACAATCCCTAGGAGACTACAATGATAGGATATTTTTTATCAGTGCCCTTCTCACACTCTACAATTTTGAGACCGATATGAAATGATGAACCTTTATTTGTTGATGAAGAAACCTTTACTCTATCTTTTAAGCAAGATGTGACCATGAGGCCCTGCTGTAGGATGAAGAGATACCCTTCCTAATTCTTCTCATGCTGTAAGATCTACAACATAGTGTGAGCCTGGTAAGTGATTGATGCACATATTGGGCATGAGAAGTCTGTTCTAGTCTATACTAAATTATAAAGGGCTCTTGTTTATAGGTTTAATTGTGTTTTTATCATGATGGAGTCAATTTTCAATCTTAAATATGAAGACTTAAAATGTATTTCAACCTCAAATGTATTTATGGGAAACAACTAAAAGGCAGTGTTAGAATTTTCTCCAGAGTCCAATACACATGGATCAAGTAAGTTACATTTAAATTGGCAAGCACAAAGACATTTCAAATGGCACCAGGATCCCTGCTTTCCAAGCGGTGATAATTTTCAGTCTTATGGGCGGAATCATGGTAATTTCCTTGCATGCAGGTGGCATGCAGCTTATGTTCGTTGCCACAATCAAGCATTCTTGTCCCATCGAGTTCCCAATATATGTTGTTAGTAGAGCAAATATGATCTCAACCATTATGAGTTCATTCAACCATATCCCCATACTAACAAACAATATTTTGGGAATTCATAACAACTACACCATTTCTATACCTGGTGTGTCTTCTTACTCGTGCAACCTTGCTGCAAGGAAGCATTTTGGCATTCAAATGGATAATTTAATAGAAACAACAATTAAGTGCACAATAATATATACAAACAAAATATATCACAATAATCAAATCTGCCCAGAATTTAATCACCATACCTTGAGTAGCTTCTTTGGGGGTCTTGAAGCCAAGACCCACATTCTTCCAAAACCTGTTGCCACCTTTTCCAGGACGTTTCCCCTTCCCAGACTTCTTAGAACTGTAACAATATAAATTAAGGATCAAAAGAGAAGAAAATTAAAAGATTCTAAACATGAAATAAAATCAAATAATACTGCAATATGATTACCTGAGAAAGACTTTTGGTTGCTTTAGAAAAGCTCTCTCAGTCTATGAAAACAATACAAGGAATTTATTTCAGAGATGTCCCATTAGTTGATAACAATGACAATACTAACAACAACGTTTTCACTGTTCACCCACAAATACAAGCTTCAGAGTGGCATAGAATATTGGAAAAAGGAGTTTGGCTTCTATTAAAAGGGCTTGTTATGGTTAACTGCTTCCTTATAAATAAACCCATCTACCAATATTTGAGCATAGTGATAGAATAATAGAATGGATGATCGGAGAGCCTATCCCAATATTACATATATACCCATACCCTGCATTGAGATTAATAGCTTTAACATGAGCTTACAACTCCAAACACGCAAAAGAACCATGACAAAATCAAGAACCCCGTTTGATAAAAGTACTAAAGTCTAAACCATTGTTTAAAAAAATTAAAAGTCTTGGGCAAATCCAGAGCTGGCCGTTCGTAAGATAACTGGAGAAAAAAGGACCAGCTCAAGGCACCAACACATTGGAATATCTTGTTTTTATTATTAACAAGATCCTAATAAAGTTGGCATCATGGAAACTTTGTCTACTAATTAAGGACCAAATAGTCTAACGCGAATCCTACAAGCCAAAATAACAAGGGGCCAAAAATAGCTTTTGGCCATTCTACACCCCAGATTACTGAGGGTCTAACCAGTAAACACTTATCAAATCTGGGCCATTAATAAATGCGTTGAACCATTCCACACAAAAGCAAACACCATACAAAACTTTGCCAACGAAACAAATCCCTACATTAGCCCTATTTCAAGTGAATCTCAGCAGGGAGTGAATGCCCCAACGACTAAAGCCCTGGATCCTTGCCTTATTGCATATAGCCAGAACGAGGGATTATGCAGAATGTTGTCCACAAACAACGCAACCTTCTCACTTTCTAAATAGGGCAGACAACAGTTCAACGCGAAATAATTGGTAATTGCAATGTATGTCACCTTGATCAGCGTTAGAGTCATACCAAACAAAACCGCTGCAAATAGCTTAAGACCCAATCCCACGTTTTTCATAGGAAGAGAGACAAGATGAAAAAGAATGGTTTCCTTAATAAAAACTAGATATTGTGGGCCAAACAAATGTAAGAAAAACAACAGGTAGCATAAAACAACATGAATCCGAAAGAGCTCAATAAACCAAAATCTTCTCCACTCCAGAAACTCGTTTGTTCTTCCGCGTAAACCCTAAAAAATCCAAAATACATAAAACAAACCATAAAAAGCCTTGAAGGAATAGAGCTGGAATACCTGTTCTTCCATGGCTGCAAGAATTCAAGACTTCTAACTTCGCATTTCAAGGCCTCAGCCGCTCCTGCTCCTACCTGAGAAGTTACAACATTTTCGATGGAAAGATGTCGATTTCATTTTTATCGCCAGCGTTATGAGGGAGGATTTCTTCTGCTTCATCATCATGATGGTATTTTTTTTGCACATGAGGCGGAGGTTCAGAGCTCGAGTCTAAGCAGAGCCCTTGTTGGCAGTGTGAGCCAAGCACATGTCAGCTGCGAAACGAATGGCTCGCTGTCGGTGCGTCCGTCCCGCTTCCTCATTAACCATTCAGTTTTGGATCAGTGTTGGATCAACGATCACAATTCATTCAATTGTCTAACACCACAAATCCACTATCAACAATAGGACATGGTGGCGGCTGGGGCAATTCATTTAAAAGGGAAATGCCTTACAGCGTAATTACTCATGTCATTATCAGTTACCTCTGAAAGCCATAGCGAGACTAATGGCGAGGGATTGAAGGATGAGTGCGTAGTTTGATATTAGTTTATTTTTCTGCAAGTTAGATATTAAATTGCTCATGTCATTATCAGTTACCTCTGAAAGCCATAACGAGACTAATGGTGAGGGATTGAAGGATGAGTGTGTAGTTTGATATTAGTTTATTTTTCTGCAAGTTAGATATTAAATTGCTCGTCATTATTAGTTACCTTCGAAATCCATATTGAGACTAATGGTGAGGGATTGAAGTATGAGTGTGTAATTTGATATTAGTTTATTTTCCTACAAATTAGATATCAGATTGCTCAAGTTGTTTACGATTACCTCCGAAAGGCATAGCGAGACTAATGGTGAGGGTCAGAATATGAGTTGATGTAATTTGATTTTAGATTTGCTTTGCTTGCAATTCTTGGATTTCTTTGAGCACAGTTTCTTTTGTATTTAGACAACAACAAGGATAATGGGTTTCATGATCAATAGTTCACAGTTTGTTTGACTAGTATAGTGGCACATTTTCTTTTTTCTTTTAGGAATTAATTTTGTCATTGCATGTTTTAAACCCCTTTTGAAGTTTGAAGTTTGGGAAATAATTATAAATGACATCATTGCCTTGAACATTTATATCCATACTTGTCTTTTAGAATTTCCATCTCACATTAGGAAATCAACGAAGATAAAACCCCCAAAACATAAAAATAAAAAATGACAAAAGTAAGAAATAGGTTATCTTGCATATATAGTGCGTCGCACTTTGTCAGCTTACGAATCCCGGATTGACAATTAAATGCAGCAATTAGGACACACTAAATTGAATAAACACCATTCATGAACCATGAACCACACCGATTGTAATTACCACATCTTAATATAATATAACTTCTCTAAAAAAAAAAAAAAAAAAAAAAAAAAAAAAAAACTTCAACGTTGTGTTCCCTATGGATATAAGATACCTCTAGCTCAAAAAAAAAAAATTGCAATTGAGGAATTGTTTGTTTCCAAGTAGTTAGGGGAAAATTGTGTGTAAACACACCCTATTACCCTTAGGAGTGTAGTTACTATGCTAACACAACTTCCCTGGTACAGTTAGGGAAATGGGTTTTTTGTTTTTTGTTTTTTGTTTTTTTTTGTTTTTTTGTTTTTTTTTTTTTTTTTGTTTTTTTTTTTTTTTTTTGTTTTTTTTTTTTTTTTAATACTTCTTTCCAGTTTCTAGAACTTGATTTGGATGTCATCATCATACACGTCTTGGCGAGACCTTTCTGGTGATATAAATTTTGTCCAATTTGGACTCTAGGATTACAACTTAGGGTCTTCGAAGGTCTTATTAAATTGTGCCACTTTCGGAAAGAAGGTATGGAAACCTTAACTATTGCGGCAACTATGGTTTCTCAAGCCCTGGTTCATTCTCCGTTCTAGTCCACTGAGGTATAATATTTTGGTTTGTAGTCTTGCCTTTCGAGTAGAAGAGTATCTTGTAAAATTTCATGTTGTAACGTGTGTGTCCTTCCCTTTATTTATATGGATGAGGTGGAGCTTGTAGATTACGAGCCCGAAATTTCTCCACTAACCAGGATTTTCATGTCTTATTCTCAACACTTTGCTTTTTCTCTTGTCTTGTTTGGCTCCCTATTGTTCCCCTCTCCCTCTCACTCTCTTGTGCCTCTAGTTTTTCCATGGATGGTGACTCCTCTCCTCGTCCCTTGGTGTTTGAGTTGTCCTCATTTGTGCTCATCCTTGGTCTAGGTGTGGACACGTGTTAATTTTCTCAGGGTTGGAGACTTGGATCAATAGGGTCGATCTAGGGTTCGGGACCATCCCTGCCAGTAACCATTGCGGATCTCCTCATAAACAACCAGCAGTTTATTGGTCCAAGTTCGAGGGTCTCTAAGGGTTTTGGTTTCGATTTGGGTTGCAATGGGGGTTCTCAACTGGTCTCTATTCAAGCCAATATTTTGTCACTGGACATCATTCATCTCCAATCACTTAACCCCTCTATTTTGAGCCGATGTCAACATTTTTCCTTCTCAACCTCCTGTCGGCAGAATTTCGTCAGTCTCTCTCAAGGTTTTCCAATGAAACCCTGTTATGGGAGACGTCCCAACAAAAGTTCGAATTTTGTTAAGTCCGATAACAAGAGACATGGTGTATCCATTATAAATCTCGCCCTCACGTGACTCTAGCCCTTGGTGGAGATGTCTGAATGGAGAGGGCTAGGGTTTTGGCTAAGACCTCCCTTGTGGTTCAGGTTCAAGGTCAGTGTTTCTCTATACAAAACCTTCATCTGTGGGTTTCTGTTGATGGTGGTGGAAATCCATCAACCAAAGGTTCTCCCCAATATGAAGTTCCCAATTAGGCCTCACACGGTTTGGAATAGGAGCCCCATCTAGAGTATCAACCCACTTGCCATGTATTCTTATAGATTTGCCTTGTCTCTGACTGTCAGCAAGAGAGAGGAGCGCAATGGTACTTTCGAAATGTAAGAAGGTGTGTCTAGTGAGTTTTTGTTGTAGGTGTGTCAAAGTTCTTCTAATGAGGAGGGAAAGAGTAAAGTGAGCCTCTAAGAGAGAGGTAATAGTACCACCCTAGAAGAGACACATATAATCAAGAAGGATATATCTAACATCCAACATAATAGTCCACAAAATATGTGATGCCAATTACAACCAATCAATAAGAAAGATTTGCCTAGTATCGTGTGGAATAGTCCACAACGATGGGACATCAATAACAACCATTACAACACATTATCAATAAGATAAGCACTATAATAACTGAAATAATTCAACTACTTTAGCACATATGGGAGCAAACACGAAATACAAACATCTACAGAATAGTCTTACAAATATTCATAATCCATGCATTAAGAACGTCATGGCCTTGAAGGCTTCTATTATTAAGTAAAATTTCCAAGAAACATGTATACAATGAACATCACCGGCTCCAATAATGGAGTGTTGGAGACACTCCTTGCTCCTTAAAAGAACTGATATGTATCCCTAATGCCTTGCGGGAGGAGCCAAGGTGAAAAGTCCCTTGCTCATATAAGAGGGTGTATATATAACCAAGAGGTGATGCTTCCCATTCCTTGTGGCTCTTTGACTAAACTCATGCATGTTTGACATCCTATGACTTTTCGACTTTACATGACTCTTCATATAATGAATGTGTCCTTTAGACTTCCACTTTATAATACATTTTGAATAAGTAAATACATAATCAACAATAATGATGTGGCATATGATGACTCGTGATAGTACAGGACATGAAATTGATGGCATGGAATGTATGATGATGTGACAGTGCCAAGCTATCCTTCTTGTTGCTTCTTTCTTTGTGTCTTCTTGAAAATATGGTACATGTTCTTCTTCTTCCTCCTCCTTATGACTTGAAGATGAGGAGTCTTCCATGTGATCTTGATCTTCTGTTATAGTCTCGTGTTCCTTCGTCTGCTCACCTTATCATCATCTTATCTCTTCAGTTCCATTTGTGTCTTATAGCATGTCCTCCTCCTCCATATCCTTCTTCATCATCTTGCCATAACATGATAGAGTATCTTCATCTACAACCCACTCATGGCAAGACAACATCAGTCTGATAAACCTCTAGTATAAGATCGTGCATATTGATACACTGACTGAGCCGAAACCGGGTCACATGGTGGGAAAGAGGCTCAATCAGTAATTGTGCAATTGTGCAACTTAGGTAGTCAGGGGTGAAGCTTGAGCCTTGAGACTGTGCAATGCACAATTCAAGTTGGACTGGGGAAGAAAATTGTGCAATATGGGAGCTTAGTGTGATAGGTTGAGGGGATGGGCACTGAATGAACCTATTGTGCAGTTGTGGAGGATAGAGGAGCTCAGGTAATTGTGCATTTCATAAGCTCACGATTGAGGCTTGAGCCTTGAGACTGCGTAATTTGTAGTATAGACGCAACATGAGAGAGGGAGGCAGTGGGGCAGGCTAAAGGGATTTTGCACTGTTTAAGCCAATTGCACAATTTTTGGAGGCAAATAATGCCTAGTGATTGCGCAGTTCAAGAGCTCAGGGTTTGAGCTTGAGCTTAGAGATTGTGCAATTGAGGCCGAGATGAAGGGATAGATTGCGCAATTATGGGAGCCAAAGGCCAGGCTTGAGCATTGGAACTGCGTAGTGCACAATCCTGGGAAGCAGGAACTGTGCGTTGCATAATGCAAAGGGACAAGGCTGCCACTTAATGGTTGGAACTGCACTGTGCACAGTTGAGGAAGGTTGGATAAGGCTAGGTTGTTGGTGATTTTATGAAAATTGACTAAGTGTGGGACCAAAGAGACTAATATGAATAGTGATATGACATGATTATAATCACACACTTGAAACACTTTGAAGAAACAACAACATAGATCATCTGGAATACGTTAACAACATATTTCCTCACTGCGACAACTTTTGATGACTTTACGATAGTGTGACACTAAAGGTACAATTTGCGACGACTTGATGACACTTGTGCGACATTGCTTAAAACTCTAGGAATGAGTGTGAATGACATTTACATGGTTGGACCAACTCATTCACATGAATATAACCCCTTGATACCACCAGAAAAAGCATACATACATTGTGCAACAACTAACATGTAAAAAGATGACAATTGCTAAAGTGCAAAAAACTCTTCCGATATGTGAACGACAATGAAAGTAACACATGCCACAAAAAATATAACATGAAAATGCACTAATTAGAGTGAAAGCAAGCGAAAGAAACAGTTGAAAACATGAAAATGACACTCAAGAAAACAAAGGTGCGCGAAAGCGACAATTTGCAAAACTCACCGAAATGGAAGTACAGGCGCAACTAGAATGTGAGAAATTGTCATTGTTAGTGCGCACTGACTGTCAAAATGGGTTGGACATCGCACATGCACAGTCTTGATGGGTTGTGCAATGCTTATTCAAGCTTGTGTAAAAGAATGATCCCATGCACCTGTTATGGACCGAGCATGTGTGAGCAAGTGACTTCGACACTTCCAATCCAAGGAGGGAGCTCAAAAGCATCAACTGAACAAGAAGTGACTATGGAACGACCAATTGCAAGATCTATAGTAGGATCCAAAATTGAAGTGTATGCAAAATTTTGGAGGGTGTTTGTCACAGTGACAACACTTGGCGACACACTCGTAGAACTTTAGTTTCTTAGCCTTGCTTAATTCTTTCGTGCAAGGTCTAGTCCTTAAGGAAGTATTGGTTCATCATTGAGATTACCATGGCTTTCCCACTTACCCAGTGCATAAACATAGTCCCCTTCATTCCTTTACTTTGTTAAACATAAACATAAGATTAACAATTACACAATGTTTTGAATCAAGATAGGGTAATGAAGTTCACGAGATTTATTTTCAGAGTATAGTTTTTCATCTCTGGTTTTGCTTCGTTGCCAATAGGCTTGGATAGTACCCCGTCATAGTCACTTCAGGAACACAAACATTGCTCTGCTGCCAACAAACCTGGACAATACCCTGGCAGAGTTTCTTGTTTCACCTCTCCGTGCAAGAAGCCTTTCTCTTCTTTCACATTTATTTATTATTTTACATAGGATTGTGCATCGACACTTATTTATTTCATGGGCGGAAGAGGGATCCTGACTTATTGAGAGCATAAGAGGTTGTCCCTTCAAAGAAGCATATATAAGACCTCTCATATTGGTTTGCTCATTTAGATTTTCCTGTTGTCCTTCTCTACTTGATTGGATTAGCATAAAACATGAAACATAAAACCAAGTGTAGGCATGAGGTTTCCATAATAGACATGAGGTCATTGTTCAATACAAGGCTTTCTTAATGCAAGGATCGTATTTTTTGTCATAGCATCATCGACCAAAATATGTAACCAAGACAAGGAAGAAGGACAAAGAGTGAGCCAAATGTTGAAGTGTTACAAAGTCCTTTTGTATTTTGTCACATTCCCTTTGAGCCAACATATCATTTTCATGCATGGCCTCACAAGATGAAAGGAAAGACAACGCACAACAAGGAAACAAAACCATAAAACAAGACAGAAAATGGTTAAAGTGAAACATGATGTGAAACCAAAACTAGAAAACACAAGACAAGCTACAAGAAACGAATGCAGGATGGGTGTGCAGGTAAAATAATATGCAATTATACCTACTCCTAACCTAACCAGCTAGAAGGTCGGGGTCCTGTTTAATGGAATTTCCAATGTAGCCACCATAATTGTTCCTGACCTACAATCACAAAGATGTGATCAATTAAAACAAATATAAAGCAGTGTGTAATAGGAAAGATAAGATATTGAATAGATTGCACAAAAAAAATTAAGGTCTTGCCTGTCAGCAAAAAGATATGCCATAACCACCACTTCTAACCATTTTATATTCTTACCTTTTCGATGAGAACGAACATTCAACAAGCCTCAAAAGCTTCCTGTGAATGTGTCTCCATCTACACCAAAATCCTTAGAAAGCGTGAGGAAAGATCGAAAATTGTCATTTACGATGGAGCTTGCCAAGTAATATGTTCCAACCATTCAACGATTATATCGTAAAATTCATGACAATCCTCTTGAAAACCCAAAAATCTTTGAAAATATGAATTTTGAATCAGAGGCACAAGACTACGATGAGAATCTTGTGAGCGAAAATGAATTTGAGCATATTCAAAAGGCATGTCAAGACAGTGAGGATTTGACATAATCATCAGCGAGTGCAAAAGTACCTTGACTACTTGCCAAGTACCCAGATAGTGAGATGTTAAGCCATAAACACCAAAGGGTGTAAAACAACTGTCATTGGATATACTAGTGGGAAAATGATAAAATGAATGACAGTCACCAGAGACAGAAAAATGATTAGATGGGTTGATTAAGGCATCAGATTCCCAGTTTGTAATCAATTTGAACAATTTTGCGGATGCAATAGAATCAACTTCCTCGCATGTAAAATGTGACAAACCATTTTCCTGTAACTGGTGAAAAATTGTACAAGCACCATAATCATCGAAAGAGTTTAAAAGGGATGCCAACACAACAAACACAGGCAACTGATCAGGACATACTGAACGAAGAATAATTTGATTCACGCAAAAACTCGTGCATTCATTATTACTCAAGAGGATTTTAGGTGTGATAAAGGGGAAGATTTGCAATATAAAAGTCACAAGAAAAACCGACAACTGACTATTATGAGATGAATATCATAGGAATGATTCCTTCAGCCAAAGATAATCTTTGAAATGATCATATTCAAAATTCTATGACTCTATAAGAGATACACATTCCAAAGCCGAGTTTTATGCGAGAGATTTGAATGAAGATGAATCAATTGAAGAATATTCTTGAATCTGATCAGAAACCAAATCTTGAAAGTTTGAAAAATTACATCCAAAATACCAAATATCTTTCAGAAAGATACTTACATTGAGTGAACATGCAAAGAGAAGGATTTTGTGAAAGAAACTAGATCTAACTTAGTTCGGGGGGGCTTACCAGAGTCATGAGATCTTGACATAACCCTCAACTTCCTGACAAGTCCCAAAACTTTCAAGGATTGTAAAATCGCATCCTAAAGATTAAACCAGATCGTGCATGGTGTGAGGATAGTTGCTACCACTAGTTTCAATAAGACCACTGCTCACCGGATGGTAGCCATCTATGTCACTAATGTGATCAGATTTTTTGACTTTAACAACCAGATTGCCCAAGTCAAAAGATTCTTATGATCGTAAATTCGAGATTAATGAATCGAGGAAATTTCGTGAGCAAGCAAATTTGAAGAGTTGTCTTCATGAAAGAGAAGAGATGATGAGGGATGAGAAGAGCACTCAATGATTTGATTGTTTTCATTTGCATCATGGATAATCTCACCACCTTGTATTAGTTGAGAGGTTAACTCATCAGATGAAGGACTTCAAGAGCATGGAGTATCTTCATCATAAGTATATGCATGGAAAACGATAGAGCACAAGGGATAGTGAGATGAAGAGGAAGTTTTGATAAGCACATCTTCTTTGACCGAATCAAATTCTAGATCTAAAGTAAAATCTTCATGAGAAACCAAAAGATTAGTTGATGCACCTAGGCATTCATAATCACATACATCAACAAATTCGTCATCATTAGAATGATTGTTTCCCAAGGCTACAAATTGATTGAAAGAGTTGATTGCATTTGATTCACTACTGATATTAGCAGATTGAAAATCATCCAAGAATTGAAGTGCATCATCTTGATATGGGGAACTTTGAGAAAGGGAAGAGAGATCAATAGTCTCTTCAGTTTCATCCTCATTTACTAGTGTAATGTGACTACCCAGTATCCGATTGCAATTTGAACCATCAAGACGAAAACCAAGAGAGCATGAATGGTGGAGCAGATTGATCAAGCATATCATGAAACATAAAGTCATAACATGTAGATGATAGAGAATGACACATGTCCCTTAAAGAAGTAACACTTTCAATGGAACCATATTCAATATTATTGTTTAGAGTGCTAATATCATCTTGGGGAATGAGAGTATTAGCCTTCACCCTAGGCTCTGTGAACCATTTCGGGGTTTCTTTCATTAGATCTGAATCATGAGAAGCAGAAGGAGGATGAAGAGATGGATTAGGAATTTGATTTGCAGATTTACCAACCTTATTATCACCACAAGGAGGCATCCACATCAGAACTAGAAAAGGAGGAGGACAAGGTACAAAATTAGTAGTAGGTTATTCCTCTGAAATGACATGTGATTCATGATTTACAAAAGTTGGGGAAGTGGAAACATCATGGGGTTCAGATTCACCATGCAAAGAGACGTGAACCAACTACTTAAGATTTCATTTAAAGAAATCCCAATTTGTCGCTTCTCTCAGAAATTCATAACAAAGGTGAGGGAATTGATTAGAAAAATCCTCAACTAATTCATTAAGCTTCATTCTTAGTTGATTAATTCTTTTAAGAACATTCTGGCAATCATGCCTCTTAAATGCTTTGCGAAGCTTCTTCGCACGCTGGTCGAATGAATGGATAGAAGCAGTGGGTAATGCATGACACCATCGATTAATGCGTCCTTCAAATGTGAAGGTGAGTAATCTAGCCATGACATCCTTGAAATGTATTTCGTTAGAAAATAAAAAATGGACAACTTGAAACAGATGTTCACAAAGAGTTAATTTACCCTCACCATCAAACTTAAATTGAGATAGGTTATGAAAAACTTCCGGAGGGAAGGTAAGATTAATCTCTTTAGAAAAACGTCACGAGATTATGATTTGGGTAAGAACCATTTTGAATAAGAGATTCAAAGCATACTCAATGGGCACAACCTGTCGTCTAGCCCTCCTTCTAGCGCCATTGTTGATGGTGTTGGAAATCTGTCAACCAAGGCATCTCCCCAATATGAAGTCCCAATTAGACCTCACAACATTTGGAATAGGATACCCATCCAGAGTATCGGCCTGGAAGCCATGTATTCTTATAGATTTTCCTTGGATTTGGCTGTCAGCAAGAGAGAGGAGTGAAATGGTACTTTCGAAAAGCAAGAAGGTGTGCTTGGTGAGTGTTCAGTTTTAAGTGTGTCAAAGTTCTTCTACTGTGGAGGGAAAGAGTAAAGTGAACCTCTAAGAGAGAGGTAATAGTACCACCCTAGAAGAGACACACTTAATCAAGAAGGATCTGTCTAACATCCAACAAAATAGTCCACAAAAGATGTGACGGTCATTACAATCAATCAATGAGAAAGATTTGTATAGTATCCCGTGGAATAATCCACAAGGACAGGACAACAATAAAAACCATTATAGCACATTCTCAATAAGATAAGCACTAAAATAACCAAAATAGTTCAACTAATTTAGCATAGATGGGAGAAAACATGAAATACAAACATCCACAGAATAGTCTTACAAATATTCATAATTCATGCATGAAGAACGTGTTGGCCTTGAAGGCTTCTATTATTAAGTAAAAGCTCCAAGACACATGTATATAATGAACATCAATGGCTCCAATAGTGGAGCGTTGGAGCTACTCTGTGCTCCTCAAAAGAACTGATATGTCTCCCTAATGCCTTGTGGGAGGAGCCAAGGTGAAAAGTCCCTTGCTCATACAATGAGGGTGTATATATAACCAAGAGGCAATGCTTCCCCTTCCTTGTGATTCTTTGGCTACCCTCATGATTGTTTGTCTTCCTATGAATTTTCGACTTTACATGACTCTTCATATTTTGAATGTGTCCTTTGGACTTCCACTTTACAATACATTTTGAATAGGTAATTACATAATCTACAATAATGATATGTAATATGATGACTTGTGACAGGACAAGACATAACACTGATGGCATGGACTGCATGATTATGTAATAGTGCCAAGGTTTCCTTCTTGTTGCTTCTTTCTTTGTGTCTTCTTGAAAATATGGTACATGTTCTTCTTCCTCCTGCTCCTTATGACTTAAGGTGAGGATTCTTCCATGTGATCTTGATCTTCATCTTATGTCATAGTCCAATGTTCCTTCGTCTTCTCGCCTAATGATCATCTTATCTCTTCAACTCCATATATGTCTTCTAGCATGTCCTTCTTCTCCATCTCCTTCTTCATAATGTTGCCATAGTCTAAGATGGTGCATATTGATCCACTGACTAAGCCAGAACCGAGTCATAGGCTGGGAAAGAGGGTCGGTAATTGCACAATTGCATAGCTCATGTAGTCAAGGGTGAAGCTTATGCCCTGAGACTACGCAATGTGCGGTTCAGGATGGACTGAGGAAGAAAACTGTGCAATCTTGGAGCTCAGTGTGATAGGCTAAGGGGATGGGCACTGGATCAACCTATTATACAATTTTGGAGGACAAAGGAGCCCAAGTGATTGAAAAATTGTGTAGTTCAAGAGCTCAAGGCTGAGGCTTGAGCCTTGAGATTGTGTAATGCGTAGTACTGACTCAACAAGAGAGAGAAATTACGCAATCTTGGGAGGGAGTGGGCTAGGCTGAGGGTATATTGCACAGTTTTAGCCAACTGTGTAGTTCCAGGAGGCAAAGAAGGTCTGGTGATTGCATAGTTCAAGGGCTCAAGGTTTGATCTCGATCTCAAAGATTGCGCAGTTGGGGGTAGGATGAAGGGATGGATTGCACAATTATGGGAGCCAAAGGTCAGGATTGAGCACTAGAATTGTGTAGTGCACAGTCCTGGGAAGCAGGAACTACGCATTACATAGTGCCAAAGGAGAAGGATGCAACTCTAGGGTTGGAACTACGTAGTGCACAATTGAGGAAGGCTAGATCAGGTTAGGTTGCTGGGGAATTTCTGAAAATTGGCTAAGTGTGGGACCGAAGAGACTGATGTGAATAGTGATATGACTTGACTGTGATCACACAATTAAAACACTTTGATGACACAACAACATAGATCATCTGGAACATGTTATCAATATATTTCCCTCAACACAACAATTTTGCGACGACCTTGACTACACTTGTGCGACAATTCTTAAAACATTGGGAATGAGTGCGATTGATGTTTACATGGTTAGATCAACTCATTCACATGATGATAACCCCTTTAAACCACCATAACAAAAATAGATACATTGTGTGACAGCTAAAATGTGAAAAGGCGACAATTGCTAAAGTGCTAACGACTCTTGTGATATGTGAACGACAATGAAAGTAACACATACCAGAGAAAATATAGAATGAAAATGAAACTGATTAGAGTGAAAGCAAGTGAAAGCGATAATCAAAACCATGAAAAAGACATTCGCAAAAACAAAGGTGCGTGGAAGCGACGGTTTGCAAAACTCACCAAAATGGACAAACACAACTAAAATGTGAGAAATTGTCATTATTAGTGCACACTGACCGTCGACATGGATTTGACATCACACAGGTACAATCTTTATGGGTAGCGCTATGCTTGTTCAAGCTTGCGTAAAATAATTTTCTCATGCACTTATTACATACTGAACATGTGTAAGAAAGTGACTTAGACACTTCTAATCCAAGAAGGGAGCTTAGAAGCACCAATCGACCAAGAAGTGACTATGGAACAAACAATCGCAAGATCTACAGTAGGCTCCAAAATTCAATTGTATAAAAAAATTTGGAGGGTGTTTGTCACATCGATAACAGTTTCTCGGGGAATTTCTCCATTTGTTCAGTCTCCTCCCGTGGTGAAAATCTTTCACAAGGGTTGGATTCATCTTAAGTTTGCCAATGTGGTGGATTCTCATTCTATGACAAATCAATTTTGTCATGTCAAATCATCTCTTGTAATTTTTAAATTCTAGTCCCCTATGTTTGATGCTAGGGAGGAGGTGTATAATGTTATGTTAATACGAGTTCAATTTCTAGGTCTTTGGATTACTAGGTGGATGAGGTGTTTCAATATTTGGGAAATTGCATTGGAACTTATTTGGCACATGATACATCTACCTCACATATGGTATTCTATCAATGGCTTATGTGCTAGTGTTGGTGGACCTGATCTCCCTGAAGAAATGAAATTGGGGGATGGTCAAGAGAACATCTTAGATCTAGATTACGAAGGTGTGCCATTATGTTGCTAACGTTGTCAATGGTATGGCCATCTTGTTAAAAATTGCCCTATGGCTCAATCGATTCAGGTGGATGAAGATAACTTATTTTGGGAGGGTGTTGGCCTTCCTAACGGTCCCCCAACTATAAGTGGAGACTTGGGTGTTCCTCTTCGGCACTTGGAGGAATTAGTCCCAATATTTGCAGCTCATGTCCATGATCCTATGGCAATGGATGATGTTTCATGGACCCCGCAGGAGCCTCCTATTTCGGGTATCTCTCACTCTCCTTCCTTCATAATTTCAAATGACTGCAATGTTGAATATGTTGTTAATCTAAATGAATGACCTACCCCTCCGTGATTTCCCATGATCTCTCTATTTAACCTCCCTTTTGTCCCAATACCTATGCTCTTTATCGATCCCTCAATGTGATCTCTCTTCTAGTATCACGTCCCCAACCCATTCCCTTTTCTACCTCTTGGGAGATGACTCCTCTTCCTATAACTTTCGACCTCATTCAAATGGTAATTTTCAAAAACCTCCTGACCTTGGGTTAGGTTAGATTCAACTTTCATGTTTGGGGTCAGAAGTCCAGCATCACCCTGGCAAAGGAGCGTGCCAAGGTCGATATGGAAGCATGTCGTCAAGCTTCAATTTCTAGGGTTATTAGAGCAATTGCAACCCCTTCGACTATTCCTTTACGAAGATTCTATCCTTTAATTGTAGGGGATTACTGACTCTTCCTAAAAGACTCACTTTGAAACAAATAATAGACTCTAAATCTCTGGGAATTATCCTTCGTCAAGAGACTTTGGGTCAGCCAGAGTAATAATGTTATAGGTCGTTTTGGAGGCTTGGTGGTGGGATGGAACAATTGATCTTTCAATCTTATTAATTCATGGAGCACTCAAGCAGGGCTTGGAGTGGAATTTTTCTCTAATGAAATTTCATATTCTTTCATTATGATCAACGTTTATGGTCCTTCCCTTCATCATCGTGTTTTCTAAGAAGCTTTCTTCAATAGCTCCTTTGTCAATTTTCCCCATCTCATTATTTGTGGTGATTTCAACTTCTCACTAGGTGCCTCTGAATCATGGGGGAGTGCAATAGTAATGAGCCTTTGGTTCACTTCTTTCGGGACTCGTTAGTTTTTCAATCCTTGATTGATATCGACTCCCTTAAACTTCAGCCTACATGGCGAAATAAGAGAACAAGACCGGATCGAATCACCAAACTATTAGATCGGTTCCTCGTTGTTGAAGGAACCATGGGAAATTTCCAAATGTCAAATAGTGGATTGGTGTAGGTGGCATATTAGATCACTCTCCAATATTTTTGGAATTAAAGGGTGATTCTCGCAAACCTTCCAACCCTTTCAAATTAAACTCATATTGGTTGAAGGATGTATCATTTATTTAAATGTTCAAGGAGTAGTGCGATCATTTTTATCCTCTTGATGGTCATTATCTAGGCAAGCATTTTGTGAAGAACCTCAAGCACATTAAGAAAAAAAAACCAAAAAATGGGAATATGGCAAGAAGGAAGTAGAAGTTGTGGAACTTAAGAAAATCAAAGATCAAATCTGGTTTGTTGTCTCTAAAGGAGGAGGGGTATGCTACTATTGAATTAAGGGATCTTTTATTTCTTTTGGAGAAAAGGAAAATGTCCATCTTGGAGTTTCCAAAGGTCGAGTTGTGTTTGAAGATCAGGGTTGTTTGGTTAGAATGTGGTGATAATAATTCCAATTTTTTTCATGCTTTTGCCAAAGAGTACAAGATGGCAAACATTATTTGGTCTTTACAAGACCAAGTTGGAAAATATGTCTCCTCATTTCTGAAATTGGCTACTCTAGGTATTAATCATTTCAAAAACCTATTTCATGCTCAGAAGAGGATAATATTGTTGAGATCATTTGATCAACTCTCCCTTTCTCTCATTTCCTAAATTAGGAAGAAATCTTGGACCTTATGGAAAAAGTTTTTAAGGATGAGCTTAAATCAGTTGTTCAAAATTTTCAAAAGGATAAGATCCCTAGGCTAGACAGATGGGGAATTGAATTTTCCGGGTCTTTATGAATTTTTGGGGAAATACTTACTAGCGGTGATGGAGGAATCGAGAAGGGATCAACAAGTTATCCAAACATTAAATACAATTTTTATTGCCTTGATCCCCAAGGTGGACCCCCCTCATTCCTTTGATGATTTCAAGCCTATTTTGCTCTGCAATGTTGTATACAAAGTGATCTCTATAGTGATTTCAACGTGCATCAAGCCTATGCTTTTTTCCTCCATATCTAAGGAACAATTTGGTTTCCTGGAGGGCAGACAGATCCACCGAGTGATTAGAGTGGCTCAGAAAAGCCTTTGTAGTCTCAAGAAAATGCAATTAAAAGGGGATATCTTCAAATTCGGCTTGTTAAAGGCCAAAAAGTTGGGTAAGAAGGATTTACCTCCATCTATTTGTTGGTCGGATAAATTGATCTTGCGGAAAAGACCGATCTCCCTATTATCAGAAGATAGTCTAGAAACAAGCAGACAAGCAAATCTATCATTCTATAAACATATGTGTTTCATAAATAAAAATTATAGAGGTGTTTAGATCCTACCTTAAGTCCAACGCTAGTTTGTAGCAGCCATCCTTCAACCATCTGAAAGATTTTCCTTTTGAGAACCTGCAATCACAAACAAGCAAACATCAAATAGCACCAGCATAGCTAATATCATAAATCATGCCCATTATGGTGATCAAAGAATCCATAAAATAAACCATAAAACAACAACTTATTGAGAAAAACAAACTTATTTGTATTAACTTTGAAGTAGAAGAACCTTACAACCTTTTCAGCCTTGATGTTGAACAAGCTCTTCCCAGGGTCCGAAACAGGAATTTCCTTTACTTTGACAAGCCTTGCACTCTTCCAAATGAGATCAAAGAGGTATGTAATCTCTCCTCATAAAAGCTCAATTAAGAAGACTAAGTTCCAATAGCATTTCACCTCAAAAATATTCAGCTTTCAACCTCCCAAGTAACCAACCCAATGCTTCATTTATTGTGCAGAGGAAGGATGTTACAGGTCCACCTATGAAGGGATGGAGTCCTCCTTCAAAGGGATAAGCTCCTCCCATCAAGGGGTTAGCTCCTTAAGGTATGGGATGCATGAACCTTAAAGGAGCGAACTTTCCACCTCAATATTGCTTCCATAAGCTTCTAGAAATGACTCAAAGTGAGTTTTTAAGAGTATATTTGCACCTTTTTAACTTTTACAGGGGTCCGCACCCATAACACAGAAACAGAGCGGCCAGGTGCGCAGGAGCCATTACCATTAGGTACGGGACCACAGGTAATGCAAAGAGAAAGTGCAAAACCAGAGTTTTAGAGACTTTTGAGGGCTTTCTCTCATTTTCAATGCTTGATATGAAGAACTGAGGCTTAAGATTTGCAAAGGAGGAAAGTATGAGTGGTAATGGACTCACACAGATTGTAGAATGTTAAGGTGACAATTTTTTGTGCAACAGATTGCCCCCTAAAGTGCGAAGTCTGTAATAGATGAAGATAGAGTTTCTCATCTATGAAGAGTGAAGTAGTTTATCATTTCAAGGATCATCCTGTGGACACCCAGTTAGAACCTGTAAAAACATTCAATGCAAAATATATATGTGAACATATCATCGCTAAGGTAGGCATTCCTATACTCAGATTAAAACTGACTAGAAAACTGACTAAACTGTTATGATACAAGAATGATTTTGTAATACATCAAGGGTGTAGACATATATAGACGCAGTATGGGCGCAGCCATCTGTTTATGAATAGTCCACTATATAATGAATAACAAAATTTCTCGCAGCCTGGATGGTAGAAACTAGATCCAGGGTCTTAATTTCTGCTTTCCGAACTAGTACGATTTATCCATGTGAATGAATGTGTTGAAGTCGAACATGGTAGAAACCACTTGATTACCAGTCAATGATGTGAACTGTTAACAAGTGTGGGAGAAACCACCAGTAATGTCAATGACTCTCAAAGTACTCAGTACAATCCATGAAATGTGAATAAATGAGTTGATGTCGAACATGTCATAGAATCCTTTGATCGAAGGTCAATGATGCAACCTATCGTTGAAGGCGAGAAACCTGCCATTAGGGCATGCAGATTCCAAGGTACTAACGATTTCTAGATCATCTTTCTAGATAATGAGCTGAAGTTGATAGAAAACAATCTGTCGTAGGCAAGCCCACAACACGAAATCATAGATCAAGTTTTGAATAAACATATTGGCAAGGATTGACTCAGGGATGGTCAAAAAGGATGACAGATATTTTACAAATGAATGGTTTGTTTGAACTGACCTCTTGAACACATAACGACACTGCAAATGGTTTGGTGACAATTGAACCAAAGCTAATACCCAGAAATCGACTGAAGACTTTCAATATGGTTTGATTAACTGTTAGGCAAAGGATTTCCCAACCCAAGAGAACAAAAGTGTTGTGTTCAAGAGTGGTTAACTTCTTTTCTAAAACACAGTGTAATAAACGAGTCCATTTTTCTCTCTTTTCCCCCACCATTTCTGGCAAGTACCCCTTTATTTTTGACAAGCTTGAGGAGGATAACATTTGCTTGTTTATAAGCTCATCCTTTGGATGAGTCCAACTTAGTTTAAAATTCGAACCCTAAGAAGGGAGTGGTTCGTTCCTGTTAAAATTGAATAGGTCCTTTACTGTTACATTTTAACAAGTCCAGAATAGGAAAAACTCGGTGTTTTTTCAATTTTAGGGAGTCAGAAGGAAATCTTAAGAAAACTCCATTGGTTGTCCTTTTTCGTAAATTTGTGTCCCCCAAGCCTGAAAAAGTATAAAATAATACTTGAGAGAACTACTTGACCATTACGATCAAGGAGTACTTTTCATAATTAGTGGCTTTGATCTTAAAAAGGTAAAAAATCGATTGAATACATGTCGTTTTATAACCATTATCGAGCTTGAAACGACAAAAGTCTAGCGATCTTTTCATGTTTATACGGTCAGAAAAGCACTGTAAGTGGACCGCCTTTTTAATTTTGTTTAACGAGTTTAAAAGGGAAAAAACTTGGCAATCTTTTCATATTTTACGAGTCAGAAAAGAGCTTAAAGATGACTCCAATGTTTCTCTTTTTCGTAAATTTTGGAAGAGTCCGAAAAAAGTGAAAAAAGGAAGTATGCTCTTTGAAAATGATCAATTTTCCCCGAAAAATCCAATATTCTGCACAAAAACTCAAAACATTACTCATACCTATTTAAGATAAATAAAAATGTATTAAAAAGTTACATTTTTAAAGTGAAAGATAAATAAATTAAAAATTCATTTATTCAAAAAAGCTTATAAAAAGGGTTTTTGTAAATTCATTTGTACCATTTGATTTCAAAGTGAGAAGTGAGAGCTTTTAAGTAAGAAACTTCCTGTGAAGATTGCGGAAAATCCGTCCGTTGGAATAGAAAAGCGTCAGCTCTAGGTAATCCACATCATCCTTATCTTGCATTTCAACTGTTTGCATTTCATTTTTAGGCTTTAAAATTGATCTTTTAAGGAGAATTTGGTTTAGAAAATCGCTCGCGGGGGTCCGCAAGTGCAACATGCGGCCCCTGTGGACCCCGACATTTTTCTACAAAGAAAAAAGTCGAGGGTCTGCACCTATTGCTTACGACACGTGTGGACCTATGCACTATCTGTAACCAGCGGGTGCGGACCCCGCGAAATGGATTTTAAAAGTTCAAATTTCTCTATTTCCGCCCAAAAATTTTCGAACTAAATTGTACTAATATGTCGTTTTTGCATTGTAGGACATACACAACGCTTGTTTGGTGGGAACACGAGCATTAGGATGTGGACCTTGCTACAATAAATCATCCACCCACAATACAGGCTTTGAAAGCATGCGAACTATTTAAGTTCTGGGCCATACCAGGCATGAGGGCCCAAGTAGACTTCTTGCAATGGTTGGTAGATAGGTGGAACATACAAGACCAGTGTTTCATGATTGGTGACCACCAGCTCGAAATTGAGCTAGAGGTCATATATTTCTTGACTGGTTTGCCCAAGAGAGGTGAACAATTATCTTTTTTTTCTAGACTAGGCAAGGTGGCCAGTCTGTCGCTAGTCTCCGATTGGAGTTTTGGAATGATCAAACAAAGGACAAACGAATCGATATTAAAACTATCGACCGTCCTAAACTTAAGGTTATTGCATTCACTGTCACCAAACTATGTGGGAGTGCAACATTACATATAGCTACCAGATCCTAGATGCAAATGGCAGTAGACTGTTATCGAGGTACCATATTCAACTGATGTGAAGCTGTGTTGGTGAATATAAAAAGCCAACTAACCAGAGCAAAGAACATACAATTGAAAAACTTTGGGTATGGTTTCCTCGTTGTGAGGTTTGGTATAGAGAGGGTCCCTATGCTGGTCCCACAATAGCTTTCTGCTTAGGCTGATCTTCCTCGAGAGCCTAGGATAATGCATTGGGTTGCAGTGATGGCCCATCATCCTGAGGAGGGTTCAGAGGTTGTTCGATTTCTGCCTAAGTATTTTCGTTGGTTGAGAAACCAACTTTTTGTGATTCAGGATTTTCCATATGCCAGGATGGATTATCGCGGTGACCCAGACATGATTCTCCCACCAGGAGAGCAGTGGGATGATTCAGGTAAAATCATTTTCAACACTTTCTAAGTTTTAACTATTTTTTTTGTTTTTATATCGTTCAAAACTGACAATAAAAAGTTTTAATTGCAGATGTGGGTCCACGACGACCAGCCGCTCTCTAGCCTTATGAGAGGAGACACCTAGTTGCAGCAGTACCAGCCCCACAGGACCAATCTACAGAGATCCTAACCGAATTGGAGAATCATCTAGAGCGTTTGACAACAGATATTCCAGAGACCGACATAGATGATATTCCACTTAGGTTACAGTGATATGTGATTGGGTTCCCAGGACCTTTTAGGAGGTTCCTTTGTAGGGTGGCCCAAGCAGTGGTTTCTTATCGTGATCATCACCAGGGATAGGATGATTGCTTTTGTAGACTAACATGACATTTTTGTCTTTTTGTATTATCATTTTTGCCGACCATAAGGTGTTTTTCAACCTATGATCAAAGACGATGTATACTTTGACACACTTCTTCTATGCTATGATATATCATTATTACTAGCTATCTTGTGTAACATGTTATTGAATTTGTTTTAAATTTACTGTTTTGATTATTGCAAATGTATATTTATCGTACGAGAAGCAATTGATTTGCTAATGTATTTAAATGTCTTGGAATATGTTGATATTCAATGTAATCAAATTCACGTTCCAAGAGACGAACTCTCAAAAATAATCTTAATAACACTGGATTTCTAATGGCATAAACCTTGTTAAGGTGTAATACAACGAGTTCAAAATCTAACCTAACAAACAATCAAACTCTGAATCCCAAATGAGATGGATTTAGATAATAACTCAATCACTGCACTATACTATGCAATGTTATTCGTTGTTTGACCAAGGCTTACCCCATGCATAGATACTAACTCATCAAAGGGTGAATAGATAACCCAAGCTACAGAAGAAATGTTCTGTGTACTACGACAAGCACCATCAGCAAAACCAATGTATGTTTGAAGGGACGCCGACATTTGCAATATCAAGAGTAAAATCAAGATAAGCAGGAATAATGATAAAAGCACTCTCTAAAATAGGCACACTTTCCTAATCTAAAACACACCAGCTATAAAGAAACTAATCTAACAAAAATCTCCACACCAAAATTTAAGCATAATATCTCTTCAGATAAAGCCCATTTCTGGGTTTACCCAAAGAGACATCGTCAAAATCTACCAATTCAT